>BQKN01056522.1:0-26796 GCA_022839385.1 Asparagus kiusianus
TGCTAATCTAATTTCAATTTATGGCCAATTTAAAATAATGTTGAACAATATAATCTTGCAAGGGATGGATATGAGCAATAAGAACAATAAGAATATGCACAAGTAAATAAGAGACAAACAAAACACAAACACACGATATGTTCACGAGGTTCGGTCCCCACGACCTACGTCCCCGCTCCTCACCTCGAGGAGATATCCACTATCACAATCCGGTTTGGAAGCCGGAACTTCTACACACTCGGTTTACAAGTTCACCGAAAACTCTCACACTACACAATCACTTACAATCACACTTTACACACTAAGTGTAGGAATCTAGCCCGTGTCCTCCTCCTCAAGTGCTCGATTACAACCTCTCCCTAGGTTCGTCAATCGACGCCACTCCTCTTGGATTTGACCCCGTCTCTCTCCTCACACTTCTCTCGGTGTACAAGTGTATTACAAGTGATTCTCTCAAATAACAGTTGAATATAAAGATTTGTTCTCAAATAACAAGTGAGAACACAATGAAGCTCACACTCACTAAATCACACCCCACAACCCACAATATATGATATGACAATATTAAGCTCAATAAGTGTGTGTGATAATCAGTGAATGAAACTCAATAGCTGTAACTCAAAATATAGCTTAATCAAATAAAAGAGAAATAGAAATAAGCTATATAAGAATGAGTTTAGGAAACTTCTCAATGAACAAAAGGAGCTGAAGAAATGATGATCTCAATGAGATTTGAAAGCCTCCTCTTGTTGTAGAAAAACTTCTCTTGAAAACAGATTATCCAAACAGCTCTTAAACAGCTCTTAAACGCGATTAATATTTTATAAAAACAACAAACTTAGATTTCTTAGATCTATAGAGGAAGAACAGCAATGGGGTATATATAGCACCCCAATACAACAGCTCAAACAAGGTAAAAAGACCAGAAAACCCATTTGGAAAACTAGCCGTTGGGCTCAGTTTAGTAATACGTCGGTCGACCGGTACGGTCGACCGATTAGTTCAAAAAACAGAAGAGTCAGGGTTTTAAAGCTGACGGTCGACCGACATGAATTTCGGTCGACCGAAATTAAATTGCGGGCGACCGGAATGAACATGCGGGCGACCGGAAAAGTTTTGGAAAAAAATTCTTAGAAACCAGATAGTCGTCGGTCGACCGTATCGGTCGACCGAATTCTGATATGTGAAAGTTGACAGGTTTTGGGTGAGTTTCGAAAAATCTTTTAAAATATCAGATCATATCCAAAATTTGCGAAACTTTGGGAAAAGTTTATAAATGATGAAATAAACATGTTTGAAAAGAATTTTTTGTAAAAACATTTTTCGTTTGCTAAAACTCCCTGTTTTTGAAAACAGCTTAGAAAACCTGTAAATTTACGAAAGTGGAAGTTGATTTGAACATGTAAATATACATGTATATATTGTGCGTATATTATATGTATATAGAGAAACCTGAAGGAGCTGTAAACACGAGATAAAAGTATTTTAACAACGTTGTATGAAAAAATCATCTATATGATAGAAAACGTCATAAATCGTGTTTAAGTGTATATGTATTGAGCTTGAATATAATCATATGATATATGCAGAACTAAAAATATACCTAGATAGAACAACACAAAGAACTTGAATCTTTAACCCTCTTGATTGATTTGTGTTGAAATACCTGAAAAGAAACTATAAACACAAGAACACTAGAGAGCTTATTAGTAACGAATTGTTTGCTAAATCATCATCAAAACTATAGGGTCAACACGCTACAACGCGGATCTGAAAAGCAAACGAGGCAAACAGCCTCAACAACAAATGAATGGTGGTTCCTCCAAGCCATCAACGATGGAGTGGGTCCGTGTCAGACGGAATCGTTCGATGCTGGAGGAGCGCATCCGCAAACGTTGCGCATTATCAGCGCAAGCACGGGCCAAAGCTGAAGAAGCCCGTAGAAGGGTGCAGAAGGAGGTGGCCAAGAAACCACCATCAACACGCAAGGTTTGGAGGCCGAAGTCTGAAGCGGCAATTCAGACCAAGGAGCAACAACAACAACCGTCGAAAGTACAACTTCCGGCGAGTAAATCCAAACCGCCGATCACTTCCACAGCTGCTCCGGGAGATCTTGCAGGATCGTCCCAAAAGAGGAAGTCGGTTTTGGATCGCCTCGGTCCACTTCCCAAAGAATGAGGCAAAGCTTCAGTCCAAGAACGGTTGGGGCCAATGAAGAAGTCCCAAACGATTCAACATGCTGGGGGTCGCTGCAACCCTTAACATTTGGAGAAAATCGTGGCACCCAAGCGCACAACTTTGCGCATTGAAGTGCAAGAGCCCGCTGAAGATTCACGCCCACAAAAGCGCGTTTCGAGGCGCGTGACTCTTGAAAGCCCAAAAAAGGCAAGTCGCCCTCAGAAGGAAACATTCTCGTCTGATGACGAGGACGTTATACCTGAGAAGTCGTGTCAACACACAATAGGTTACTCTGATCGTCAAGCTGACGAGTTGTACTATTGTGACGGGAGCACGAGGAAAACCAGGAAGAGAAGCCCTCGAAGGCTCGAAACTCAGTGTCCTTGTTCAAAGCTCATTCGGGCGGTACTGTCTGAGTGCAACTGTGTCAAGGCAGTCCCCGAGAGAGTTTCTGTGTTCGAAAGACTCAGCATTGAAACGCCAAAGCCAAGGACTCGGCGTTTCCGAAGAAGAGGAACGATGGTCGAAGATGATGAACATTCGAGGGTCACCGCTAACATGACCAGCAAAGGAGCATCGGCTTAGGATAACCCCGAGGCGATTCCAGAGGTGCCCCGACGTGTAACTCGTCTTCAATCCGGAGCCATCATTCGTGCAACGTATGGTAGGGTTCGGACAAGAGTACCTTCGGGAGATGAAGAATCAGATGCCGGCTCAGCAATTGCATCTGACAATACCGTGTCCAGTGAAGGGCAACCCCGCGAATCATTCATGATAAGCGCGGAGCAAGTGGCCAAGATGCTTGAAGATGCCATGGCCAAACAACAGGAAAACTTTTGGTTCGAAATGCAAATGGCCATGCAGAGCATGAGAGAGATGCATGACCAACAGATCCAGGCATTGACGAACCAGCAAGGCGAACCAAGCCGCCGTAATCCAGTTGTTCAGGAAGTGGAGAATGCAAATGCGGATGAGACCCGTAATGCCAATGATCCTCCCATTAATACAGGGGGTGGCAATGAGGATGCTAGTCACAACACCATGCTTCCACCTCCGAATCACACTGATGAAAACTCAGGTGAAAGTCTGAAAATCAAAAACCTCGAGAGCAAAATCAATACATTGATTTCCGCTCAAGAGACGAAAAAGACAGGCATTCCTTGTCCATACCCAAGAGAGTGGGAATCAATCCCATATCCAGCGAAGTTCAGTTTAATTAACTTCACGCCGTTTAATGGGATGGGTTCACCCACTCAGCATTTGATTTATTTCAAATCGCACTTGGGGATAATCTCTGGTAATGAGCCTCTAATGGTGCGGTCATTCGTTGGCACTCTTCACGGAGCCGCCTTCGATTGGTATCGCCGCCTCAAGCCAGGTAGCATTAACAGCTGGGACGACATGGAGACTAAGTTCCTCACGAATTTCTTCGACGACGACACCGAGATTTCTATCGGATCGTTGCTCGATGAGAAGCAGAAGGATGGGGAGTTAGTCGACACCTTCGTCAAAAGGTTCCGGAACAAAGCGATGAATTGCCGGGACCCGATCACTGAGGAATTCATCCTCTAGACCTGCCATAACAACCTTTCGCTGGACGTGTTGGAGGCAATGGGCACAGCACCATCCAAGACATGGAAGGATCTGAAAGTTTGAGGGGAGCAAGCTGAGCGATTCCTCAAAAGAAAGAAGGCGGAGAGAGGCCAACCGGCAACAAATCCTCCGAAACAGAACTTCAACCCGAAAGGAAAAGGTAAAGCTCATGCTAATGCCGTTGATGCTAACCAAACGTTTCAATTGCAACCTCAGCAACAGCAACAGCAGCAGCAACGAGCGTCGCAACAGTCGCAGCCGCAGTGGCAGCAACGGTCTCAGAAGCAAAAATCTTCAGAGCCGAAGTTTCCTAAAGTGTACTCCTTCAAGGATGATGAAGTTCCTGGCATCTTCAAGTACTTATTGGAGAACAACAAAATTCAGCTGCCAGCGATCGTGGATCAAGAGGGAGCCAGCAAAGTGACGGATCCGAAGTACTGCGCATACCACAGAGCGGTCCATCACCCTACAAGGTCATGCTACCACCTCAAGGACAAGATCCAGGCATTAATCGACGTAGGGGTCATAACCCCAAAACCGGCTAAGAATATGGGAGCAAACGCGGTGTCAATCAGTTTTGGATCGGTGCCTACAACTTGGTTTGAGCCAAAGCGCGTCACCAAAGTCGGGATGAAGACGGTGAATGATGACCCACATGGACAGCGCCAAAAGGGACTTGTGCCACACACAGCCCCAAACGGCGAAATCCTCTGGGTTCATCCAGATCTCATTGAAGATGAACAGTGGACCACGTCTTCGAAGAGAAAGGGCAAAGGAAAGGCTTGTCATGCGACTTCCGCAATCTTCGAAGAAGACGGCGATGAAGCTCCTACCTTTCCGCTTTCCGACGAAGAACAGGAAGTCTTTGCGACCCGGAGTGGAAATGAGTATCACTTCAAATATACATCTCCTGGTGATCAATTAGCTGAGCAAGGAGTGGAAAAACGGGGACCAGCCAAAACTCTCACAGAGCTGGGGGTGATTATGATTCCTAAACCGGTTGAGGAGGCTCGACGACAGCCGGTAGATAAACAGAAAGAAAAGAGGCCCGAAGAGGTTCAAAATCCGAACCAGTCTCGTTTCAGTCGTCCGATTGGAAAGGATAAACCGGAGAGTTCAAAAACTCCGTACGTCTTCGACATCATGGCTCAGCTAGCCAATATCCCAGCGCGGATAACGCTATATGAGTTGCTGCGGCTGTCTAAGGAGACTAGAGAAGCCTTACAAGAAGCCTTCGCCGATTCAGAAGCATTCCTCACTCGGATTAAGCCGGCGCCTGAAAAACTAGAACTTTTAGCTCAACAGTGCAATGTGGCAGCTAAGAACATGCCCTGCATCACCTTTACAAAAGAGGACATGCAGACGAAGAATTCAAACCATGATCGACCCCTGTACTTCGTCGGGTACATTGGCTCCAGCGAAGTCAACCGAATCCAAGTGGATCCGGGTTCCGCCGTGAGTATTATGCCACTTCGCCTAATGCATAGCCTTGGCATTCCAGTCAGCAAATTGGCATCTACGGGCACGGTCATTTACGGATTCAACACCAGTGGGTCAAGGCCTTTGGGAAAGATCCGAATAAAGTGCCAAATGGGCGATCTGAAGACGGAGGTTACGTGCTACGTGATTGATGCTGAGACATCCTATAACTTACTACTGGGTCGGCCTTGGATCCATAGTAATGTTATAGTTCCCTCCACCTTACATCAGTGTCTGAAATATGTCGACACTGATGGAAGGGTTAGGACGGTGGTCGCGGATAAACAACCATTCAAAGGGTATGAGAATTACTTCACTGATTCTCTCCTTTATGATAACGAATCCGATACGGAACCATCGGTCCAGGGCACAGACAGCGGAGAAGAAGCTGATTCCGAGGCCGGATTCGATTACAATGGCGGTTTTATTTTAAATGACATTGTACCCTTTGTAATCAATCTTGATGATGAACAATCGTCAGATGGCGGTTGTAACTGGCAACTTGCCGATATTAAAATAAATCATGATTTAGAGTACTCCTTGTCTCTTGATGATGTGATAAAGGGATTATACGATAATCCTGATTTATGTATGCCGCTCCGATCATCTTATGTAACGAAGAAACACCTCCAGCATTCTTTCGGAACAACCCAAATCATTCCTGCCAAGATAGGGGGACAAAAAGAAGTGATTTACGGTAAAGGAGAAAATCTTCCGTTGCCAGATCATTTTCTAAGAGAAGATGAAGATGATGACAAATCTGGTCTGCATTTATCTAAATATAGTCCAGAAGCGCGCAAGCTCATGGAAAAACAAGGGTACGACTTTACACTCGGAGAAGGTTTGTACTTCGATCGAGGTTCTCGTATCCCAGTCAAAGCGGCGTATGTACCAAAAGGGAAACCAGATGATTATTATCGTCACAAAAGAGGCTTAGGCTACGTTTCCTCGTCTGATGATGAATGTGGTTGGCAAATTATTGATCAAATTGCCAACAAAGCTAAGGATGGGTACTCGGCAGATTCCTCAGGATGGGACTCCGACACAAGTTTGGGGGAAATGTTCAAGACCTTAATGTCCAACATGACTTCAGCTGATCCATCTACGATGGAAGACGATGAGCAAATGCCAACATGGGAGGACCCATGGGTTCATCACCTAAACATGCAGTATGGCGATAGGTTTGAACAGAGGGAACCCCCCACAGAGGACAAGATAGTCCAAATTAATATGGGTGATGAGGCCAACCCAAAGCCCATATTCATCAGTGATAGTCTTCCTTCAGATGAGAAGGAAGAGTTAATTGCCCTCATCAGGGAATACATCGACGTCTTCGTTTGGAATTACGAAGACATGCCAGGGCTCGACCCCAATGTGGCGATGTACCGCCTCGACATCAAGCCGGATGCCAAACCTGTCAAACAACAGCAAAGACGGTTTCGTCCGCAGATTATGGAAGCCATCGAGGCAGAGGTTAAGAAGTTGATCGACTCAGGATTTATCCGAGAGGAACAACATCCAGACTGGTTAGCCAACATTATTCCCGTCATGAAGAAGAACGGCAAAATCAGGATTTGCATCGACTTCAGGAACCTGAATGAAGCATGTCCAAAAGACGATTTTCCTCTCCCAATCACGGATGTCATTATCAACAATACATGCGGATTCGAGAGAATGTCCTTCATGGACGGCTTTTCGGGGTATAATCAGATCAAGATGCACCCGGATGACGAGAAACATACAGCATTCAGAATGCCCCTTGGTGTCTTCTGCTACACGGTGATGCCTTTCGGTCTGAAGAACGCAGGCGCCACATACCAACGAGCGATGACTAAGATTTTCCAGAAGCACCTCCGGAAAACGGTTGAATGCTATGTTGATGATTTGGTGGTAAAAAGCCGTAACAAAGAAGATCACATCAAGGACTTGAAAACGATGTTTGATCTCATACGGAGTCATCAATTGACAATGAATCCCACAAAATCCTTCCTCGGAATGTCCAGCAGAAAATTCCTTGGATTCATCGTAACCACTAAGGGTATACACATCGACCCAGACAAGGTAAAGGCAATACATGAATTGCAACCCCCGAGGAATCTAAGAGAGCTCAGAGGATTACAAGGGCGTTTAGCTTACATCCAGAGGTTCATCTCAAATCTTTCTGGGAAGTGCCAACCATTCTCTAAGCTAAACAAGAAAGGTGTGTCATTTATCTGGGACGATGCTTGCCAAAAAGTGCTCAAAGATATCAAAACATATCTGATGAATCCCCCTGTTCTTGTTGCACCAAAATCAGGTAAACCGTTCTTGATTTACATCAAGGCGATGAACCATTTGATAAGTGCTTTATTAGCACAAGACGATGATAATGGTCACGAACAGGAAGTTTATTACTTAAGTCGGACCTTGATAGGCGCCGAGTCTCGATATCCGATGATTGAGAAAGAATGTCTCGCATTGGTATTCGCAGTGCAAAAGATGTGACATTACTTGGTTGGCCAGACGCTTTACGTCATTGCTAATGTTAATCCGGTACGGGTATTCATGACTCAACCGGGTTCGATGAATTGGCGATTAGCAAAGTGGGCCCTTCTCTTGTCCCAGTATGATTTGCACTTCAAACAGCAGAAGTCGGTCAAAGGACAAGCGATTTGTGATCTTTTGGCGGCAAGTCCAACAACAGATACGGTTGAAGTATATGATGACTTGCCAGATGAAACCCACGAGGTTAATACCACATCACACCAACAAGTATGACAATTATACTTTGATGGTGCTTCGAGAGCAGTTAATAAGGCAATAACCCCTGGATGTTCTAGAGTCTCCTCCGGAGTTGGAGTCGTCTTAGTTTCCCCGGGAAAGCATGTTATGCCTCGAACTTATTCACTGACGGATCCATGTTCCAATAATGTAGCCGAGTACAACGCGCTCCTCATTGGGCTCAGTTTCGCCAAGGAGCTGGGGGTCGAATATCTCGAAGCTTTTGGAGATTCTCAATTGATAGTCAACCAAGTCCGTGGAGAGTATGAAGTCAGGAACCAAGACCTGATCCCGTACCATCAGGAGGCCGTCAAAATGGCAGATTCGTTCGAGGAATTCTTTATTGAATACATCCCTCGTTTCCAGAACGCTTATGCGGATGCACTGGCAGTACTAGCAGTATCACTCGCGCAGCCGCCCGAAACTGAACTACTAGTCACAGTGAGATCACATCAACTCTGTATACCTATATACAATATGGATATCGAAGAGGAAGATAACAGAAACGAAAACGCCAAAGAGGCGAACTCAACCCAAATTGGGTCTGAGTCCCGAGATTGGCGCTTTCCCATCATTGATTATGTCCAATATGGCATTTTGCCGGAGGATGTAAAAGAAAGAGAATCTATTCGCCGAAGATCACCACGGTTCTTTTACAATACCGAGACCAGTACATTATACCGTCGAGGGTATGATGATTTGCTTCTCCGATGCCTTTCGAACGAAGAAGCAAAAGAAGTTCTTAAGGAAGCACACGAAGGAGAATGCGGTGCGCATCAGCCTGGTCCCAAGCTGTATGATCGAATCAGAAGAATGAGATATTTCTGGCCAACAATGGTTCGTGACGCGATCGAGTACGCCCGAGAATGTCACGCTTGTCAAGTGCATGCAAATTATATGCACCAATCACCGGAGCAGTTACACACGTCAACCACGTCCTGGCCATTCGAGACATGGGGTATGGACATTGCCGGTCCTATTTTTCCTCCTTCAGTCAAAGGTGATCAATTTATCCTCACTATCACGGACTACTTTTCGAAGTGGGCTGAAGCAATTCCGCTTAAAGAAGTGAAGACGAACAATGTCATCAACTTCATCAAGCATCATGTCATACACCGACACGGCGTGCCGAGATGGATCATTCATGACAACGGTCCGCAATTCATAAGCAACGCTTTCATCAGGTTCTGTGACAAATTCAAGATTCAAGATGTTTCGTCAACGGCTTATTATCCCGCTGCTAATAGATTAGCTGAGGCTTTCAACAAGACGATCATCAAGATCCTGTCAAAACTCGTGAAAACCAATAAGCGAGATTGGGACGATAAACTCGGCGAAGCGCTCTGGGCTTATCGCACCACCATACGCACACCTACGGGAGCCACCCCCTCTTCGTTGGTGTACGGATGTGAAGCAGTGCTACCGTTGGAGATTCAAATCCCCTCCCTTCAGATCGCTCTCGCAACGGAGATGACGACCGAAGAACAGCATCAAAAACGTCTCGAAGAACTCGAGAGGTTGGATGAAAGGCGCTTGGAAGCTCAACAACACATCGAGTTCTACCAAGCCAGGATATCTAGGGCTTTTGACAAAAGAGTCCGCCAAAGAAGCTTCAAGGAAGGAGATCTGGTCCTCGCTGCTCGCCGACCAATAATCCTCAACTCCAAGAAGAAAGGTAAAATCGAACCCAAGTGGGAAGGACCATTTGTAATAGACACAGTCTATTCAAACGGTGTTTATCGCCTAATTTCTTTAGAGGGCGTTAGGCAATTAATGCCAATAAATGGAAAGTTCCTGAAAAAATACTATCCCTAGTACATTCAGGATAACTCATTTATCGGGAAGTTCCTTGAAGAATATTACACTTAATATTCTAGAGGATAACCCAAATTCATTTTCACCATCAAAATCCCTCACTGATCAATTCCAATTGACAGTGAATCCACCAAAAAAAATGTTCTTCTGGACCTCTTGACTCTTTCCATGAACAAGAGGTCCATTTTCAGTTCGGAGTCCCCTTTCGATAAACGAAAGAACTCCCTTTCTTTTCTCTTTGGTTAAACCTTCTCATGGTTATAACTGAAGTTAAAATTTCACTTCGATAAACGAAGGACTCATCTTTCGATCAGATAACCAATCCTATAAAAGGTAAGTTTATCTAGGTCTTCCAGATTCTCGAAGTGGAGATCCCACTTCTAGTTTCTTTTTTGCACTGGAAATAGAATATAAAATTCTTCCTTTCTAGAATCAAGGAATAGAATATAAAATTCTTCCTTCCTTGTTTGGGGAATAGAATATAAAATTCTTCCTTCCCACATCGATCCTTTTTCCAAAATTTATCAATTTAGGATTCATCCTAGGAAGTTTATCCCGAATCCTAAGCAGGGATAAGTCTGCGCCTAACACGCGCTGCCTTTTTAGTCTTTCCCCGTAGAAGAAGACACCAGAGTTCGATTCTGGGGTATTTTATCCTGAAACCTAGGAAAGGATTAGTCAGCGCCTGACACACGCCGCCGGTTAGTTCTTAACCGTTAAAAAGAACATCCGCCCACATATTCAACATTGTGGCAGGTTGTTATTAATAATGCCAAAATCCATACCTTACACGCATGGGGAATTTCATCCTGACTCCTAAGAAAGGATATGCCGACGCCTAATACGCGTCGCCGGTTTGGTCTTTATCCGTAGAAAAAGATACCAGAGCCTGACTCTGGGGACCTTTGTCCCGAAGCCTAAGTAGGGATAAGCCAACGTCTAATACACGTTGCTGGGTAGCCTATTCCCATGACAATGGCGAAGTCTACATATTCGAAGTTGTAGCTAAAAGTCTAAGGGAGTTCATTCCTTTAGCACAACGTCACATGCGGAACGGATTAAGACAATCCGCATGTAAGCCCGACTCAAACGGTAGTCGGTAAGAGCACATCAAATCCGTTAAAGGCTGAGGATTTGCCAAAAATCCTAAGTCAACGTCTCATACACGTTGCTGTTTAGTCTTTTCACAGGAGAAAGACGAAGTCTACGTATTCAATGTCGTAGCACTAAAAGAGTTAACTCTTTTAGCTTAACGTCACGTGCGGAACGGATTTAGACAATCCGCATGCTAGCCCGACTCAAACGGTAGTCAGTAAAGGCTAATCAAATCCGTTGAAGGCTGGGGGTTAGCCAAAAATCCTAAAGCCAACACCTAACACGTGTCGCCGGGTAGCCTATTCCCATAACAATGGCGAAGTCTATATATTCGACATCATAGCACAAAGTCTCAGAGAATTTAATCTCTGAGCGTAACGTTACATGCGAACGGATTTAAACAATTCGCATGCTAGCCCGACTCAAATGGTAGTCGATAAAGGCTCATCAAACCCGTTGATGGCTGAGGGTTTGCCAAAAATCCTATGAGTATTATGGTCAATCATTTCAAACGGAATGACGAATCATAATAAAGATAAAGATCAAAACCAGTTTCACTAAAGGAATCAAAAGTCAAAGTACTCAGCAAACAAAATCATACATCAAGCCCGTGACCAAAAATCTGCTGACTGATCTTAGACAGCTTCTCATCATAAGCTTGCCTAAGTTCAGTTCTGATGGACTCCTCAGTGGTGGCAGAAGTCCTCGCAGCAATCTCCTCTGTCTCGACTAGCTTCTGCTTCAAGGATTTCAACTCATCAGATAAGGCAGTGTGGGTTTGCTGATCCTGTGCTTTCGTCATCTGAAGAATATCCATAGTCTCCTCTTTTTCACGGAGTGCTCTTCTGAGCTGGTCCATCTCGGTCGCACAAGAAGCAATAGAAAGGTCGAGCTCGGCAAGCGAAGATGATCTAGCAGTAAGGCTGGTCTCAACTCGATCTACTCGGTCCCGCTGCATCTGAACCTTGAGCTCAGCAAGAATCTGAGTCTCGCGCGATGACTGTAAGCGGGTATCCAGCTCGGCAGCAATAAATGAGGAGGCGCCTGCATCTCGGAGCTCACGAAACATCTGATGCTCATGATCTAGGCAATCGAGGTCATCAACTATAGCCTGTGCCAAATCTGGATATCCTGCTTCCCTTATCAAATTGACTTTGGAATCAAGGAAAGGCTTGAATTGGCGAAGGAAGAGTCCACCGTGGAAGAGCTTGCCAATCATAGCATTCACGAAAGAGAAGAAGGAACGAAGTTCTATGCAGAGAACGATCTTCTCAGGATCGTTGTCTGATAGCAATTCCTTCACTAGGATATGAAGCCGAGAAGAAGACCCTACATAAAGAAGGAGAAATTCGTCAAAAATGTTTTGAGGAGGAAATAAATAACATTCTCAGTTGCTTAATTTATACCCTTTTGAGTCACTGGGGGTACTGGGGGTGTAACCGCTGCAGAGGTATCAACTGGGGTAGTTGGTCTCGCAGTCGGCTCAACATGATCAGTCTCGACAAAAGCTCTGTCAAACACAAAACAGAATTCTCAGAGACATCACATTATAGCTGCATTAGTTAAGAATTGGCTAGTCCTATAATTAACTTAGGAGGAGGCACGTACCTTCAAAAGAACCACCCTCAAGGTTCTCAGGGAATGTGGGCTCAGGAAACATATCTCCAGGCAACTGGTCATCAATCTGAGGAGAGCCACACATGAAGTGAATCATAGGAGTGTCCACAAGCAAGCCTTCTTCGTCAAAATCATCAATCGAGAAGTCTGACACAAGAGAATATAAGTACCAAAGAAGAATGAAGAGACTACAACCAATTGAAATGAGTTACCTTTTACGGGTGCATTAGCCTCTTTATTTCCAAAATCCACGTTCGCCTCCTGCAAGTTATCTGAAGGAGCGAGAAGTACAGAGACAATTTGAGGATGCGCAAATTCCGAATCATTCGACTCCTTTGCGTGTCATCTAAAAGATATATTGTCAATGGTAGATGTACCTGGATTCGCTGGGTCGGGTCCTACATTGATATCCTCCCTAACGTCGGCAGCTACTGTAGGCCTCTCCACCTAGCGCGGTGAGTCAGGCTCGCCAGGAGATACAGGAACAGGATCGGGACTCATCTCGCTCACCGCTTTCGGTGAAGTAGCTACCACAGAGGAATCATGTAAGGTTTGCTCCCACAAAGGAGCTGACACCTGCACGACCGGTTGTTCCAGAGGAGGAGTCACGGCAGTGGTCTCAGGCAACGCTACAGATGAAACAGTCGCCTTGGGTGAGCCAGATAAATGTTGCTCTTGTGGAGGAGCCGACATTTGTGTAGGTTCTTGCTCTAAAGGAGCAGCTGAAGTAGTCCCGGGAGTAGGTAAACCTGCACGAAAAAATAGTCGGAACGCGGAAAAAGCATGCGGAATAAGTCGAAACAAACTAAGCTTACCGGTGAGATAAAAAGGAGTATAACCAGATGCCTTATCAGACGGAGCCTTGGGAGCATCGTCAAAAATAGTTATGTCATCCATAGAATTACGCTCCTCATCTTCCACATCATCACCTGGCAAGTTGCCGACTTCAGCATCCTCATCATCTCTATTTTTGCCAGCTTCATCGCCAACCGAGGAGCCTCCATAATCGACTTGCTCTTCATCATCCCGGGCAGCTGAAGGTTCAGGAAGATTGGTGTCAGCAGCTGGTTTAGTCATAAGACCCATTGTAGGACTGGCCACCAAATCACCAGCTTGTGGCATTAGTAAGGAAGGAGAAGGGGATGGATTCTCTTCGATATCCCTCTGCTCCGATACCGGAGACTTAGGAAGGTTCATCACCGGTGCGGATTCTGCATCTGCGGTCATTAACTCATCCTCTTCATCTTGAGAGGGATGGTAAGAAGAAACATCGCCCGAAAGGGCTGGCCCATGAGAGCGAAGCCCAGTCCTATGTGGCAAGCCCGCAACAGAAGATTCCTGTTGTTCTTCATCTTCGGCAGCTCTGATGGCATTTGCCATCAACTTAGACTTTCGTTGGCATTTAGGGGGAGGCGAATCAACCAGCAACTTCCGACAAATCTGTTTATCATATTTGCCGGTCTCATCCGCTGAGAGTTTTCTCTTCCCAGCTGCCCTGGTCATGGGGGGATCAACCGCTCATTGCTCTTCCGCCGGAACAGGCTCAACTCTTTGTTCCTCTTCCTGTTCAGCCGGTTGATTCTTGATGGATAGGAACTCATCAATCCCTCTCAAGTGGGATGTCTTGGACCCCTTTCTTAAAGCATACATATGCCTAATGTCTTTTAGGCAAGATGTATTCGGGTTGTAATTGGGAGTCTGAGAAGCAGCATAATACCAATTACAGAAGCTTATGGAAGTATAGGAGTTAGGAGTTTTGTGGGGAAGCTTGAAGACGGCCTTGGTACAACCTGCCACAGAATAATACCAGGCCCTGGCTCCTTCATATAAATTGCCCACAACCGATAGTTGAGGATGAGGGTTCCCGACGTACAACTGATCATACCCAAATTAGTGAGCGAACCTATAGGGTTGGTAGGGCTCGACGAAACAGTTGACGCCTTGCCGGAAGACTAAGTAGCCTGGCCTGATGGAGAGAAGCCAATGGAAAACGCCTCCGCTCAGCTGAGTGAATCCATTAGGACCTGCTACGTCCTGGTATTCTGCACCATAGACGCCGCCCTCGAAATCAGGGAAACAGCGGTAAATATGGAAGTGGGTGTCTCGCGCTAAGATTTGGTGAATTCTAACCATGTAACCCCCTTCCCATTTCGCAGACTCTAGTCACTGCACAAATGGGATGAATGAGTCTTCCGGGGGAGAGGCTGCGCTCATCAAAGGAGGATAGTGAAGCACGTACCAAGCCATCAAATAGGTATATGGCATTGGCACCCTAGGATTGGGAGTTTTGAAAGCCTTGTGACCCTCAGACTCCACCTCCATAGTGTCAACAAAATCCGAGGCCAACTCCCACAATCCAAACTGCAAACAACCCACCATAGCACTGAGGAGGCTCACAGGCCTCCTATGGGCTAAAAGGACAGCCGGGTAGACCACTTCAACATTAAGGGCATCGACCGGTCTAGTAGGAACGATGCAACGCTTGAGCCACAACATCAAGATTCCAGCCAGCAACGCTGTGTCGGAAATCAGAATCAGAGCTTGATGGTGGAAGCTTTCAAACTCTGTATGAGCCGGGAAAACATCTTCCTTGGCCTCATTGGTGTAGTGGGAGGTAGCATTGTCAATCCTAGCCTGAACCTCCTCCAAAGTGCTTGCAGGCAATCGGGTCACCAAGGCCCCTTTAGTGGTCAAGTTTTGGAATAAGTATTCCGCCCAAGACACTTGTTTAATGCCGCTTCTGCGGGCCCCCGTCAGCTGCATGCAAATGTGGAAGTGACACATGACTTCCCATAGAGTGGCATAAATTTCGGGGTTGGTCTTCTTTAAAAGTTAGAGTTCTGCCGATCCCGGAACAAATTCTTCATATGGTAGGTCCCCAAGAAGAAGACCCAAGACTTCGTACATCTCGTGAAGAGCGAAGCCTAACTCCCCCACAGGGGTGAAGAAAGTGCAAGTCTCAGGGTTATACTTCTCCAGTATGGAGAAGAAGTGAAAGTGGCTCTGGACAATCCCAAACTTAGTAGCCCGTACAGGAACCAGCAATCCAGCTTGAGCAAGGGGGGCTTTCAATTCATCCAAAACGAACTTGGTCATCCGGGTCCACCACCCTGTCACCGGAGAATGAACCCAGCCAGGAGTTCTAAATCCTTGCGCGGGAAACTCCCCTTTCTTCTCCACAAACCTCTTGGCAAAAGTCCTCGCTGGACTAGCCACTTCGCCAAGGGGATACTCTTTAGCAAATAAACCTGGTCGTAAAGCGGTCACCTGCCGGTTATAACCAGCTGTGCGGACCCCGTGGAAAGTAAAAGTTCCGAAAGCGACCCCATCTTGATCCTTAACCAGGGGCCAATCCATACGCCTTGGGACGGATGCACACTAGAAGTAAGATATGGGGAACATTCTCTCCATATTGGGCAAGAAAAGGTTGCGGTCCCCAACTTTCCGCAGTCACTTATAGTCCCCGTCATAAGCGGTACTTGCTTCGAAGTCAACAAAGTCCCCGAAGAGGTATCCAGGTTTGACTATCGGCTTACGGCTTGGGCTTTCAAGTCGAGCGTCTGTAACCAATATCCTAAGAGTTTCGGGAGAAGCTTGTGTGATTAATTCCGCGTGACTCTTATCCTTAATTCGGAAGACTGGGAGTTCTTGGCGCGAGCTGAAGGTCATGTTCATGTCCGCACCACCTTCGTATCCAAAATGGTGGCGAAAAAGAAGAGGTTCGCTGGTATGACGCACTGCAAAATAGAGAAAAAATTTAGACAAGGCAAAAACAAAGCTCAGACGCGAAGGTCGACACCCGCGTCAGACAAGTTCAGACACGAAGGTCGACACCCGCGTCAGACAAGCTCAGACGCGAAGGTCGAACCTAGCTGCAAAAATCTCAGAAGCGAAGGTCGAACCTCGCGTCAGAAAGTTCAGACGCGTAGGTCGACCCTCGCGTCAAGAATATGAGACGCGGAGGTCGAACCCCTCGTCAAAAATACCAAACGACGGAGTCCAGCCCCACGTTATTGAAACGAGTTTCCTCGTTGATCTCAAGATCAGAACTTGCCGAAGCAAGTTTAATGACCACGGAGGTCATACTCACCGCCAATCAAAGGAAGCTGAGGCGGCACATCCGCCTGAGCGGCAGCGCCGCCGACCGGTGCTGACGGCGCCGATTCTCAAGCCGCAGCGGAATCAGACTGAGAAGGACGAGGAGCGACGGGCTTCTTGGGTGCCATGGGATCTCGTCGGAGGAGAAGAACAGTTTTCGCCGGAGAGAACGAAAATTTTTTGTTGGAATTTCAAGAAGAGTCGAATGACTCTTGATTTGACCTCCAGCGGTCTATTTATAGATAGCTGTGAGATGTCAAATCGTAACGGACGGGATTCGAGGCCAGAATCCCGCCCAAACTCGACCTTAGCGTTCGAGTTGTTTGGACTCTCAAACGCGAGGTTCAGCCACGCGTTTAAATTGTCCAACGCGGAGCTCACCCTAGCGTTCTAATCCTCAAATGCAGAAGTTATATATGCATTTAGACCGCTATAATAGCAGCTTCTTGACTATCAAGGCTATGACACGGCCCCAGATAAGTAAAAGAAGAGCTAACAGTAATCATCAAGGCGACCAAAATCAAGAAACAACAGGCGACTCCACTGAGGAGTCTATCAGATGAGTGTGAGCAGATTACGATCAGCAACGTTAAAACCATCAGACTCATCAAGGCTCAGAAGCTGTAGCAACACCTCAACATTCTGACAACCAGTTTCGCTACGTCTTCCAATCAGACGAAGTGGACAATCAGTTCATAATTTTAGGATCCAAAGTATTCCGAAAATTCGTCCCAGTCAACCGCGAACTTTTGAAAACTTTGGAGGGGGTTCTGTATGTTGTCTAAAAATCACAATAGATAGCTGATCCCTACGAGATTACAAGGCAATGGTTCCTTCGAATCAAGAAGCAGAATTCATCCTTACGATCAAAACAGAAGAGATTTCTAAATCATTACATCCGCAGCATTATAATCACTACAAACACGACCTCATGTTTGAGATAATTGATCTTGATGGTTGCGATAACAACATGACCAATATTATATTAGCAACATTAAAGATGCTGATGAGCAGTGGAATGATTTCAGAAATAAAAGGTTGGACTTAGTTGGTGAGTTGCTTGGTAGAGAGCTATGGGCAAATATTCGTCCTGAAGACACTATGGATGTTGATTCCCGTCAAATTCCAACAACGAAAGCTACAATCAAATAGTTTTCACGCCAACGATCGAAAGCTGCAAGTGGAGGACTTTTCACATAGATCGAGAAGAGTTACAATTCAACAACGCTTCCGACAGCTGATGAAAACGCTATTCAGCAGCCTTCACAATCAACAGTGAGAGTTACAATTCGACGACTTTCACACTCCACAATAACCAAAGCAGGGATTACTGAACGACGGTCCTTGCAACACCTTACAGAAGAGGTTACAAATCAACAAACTCCTTCTAAAACGCGTTAGTCATCCTCGCGTCACAATTCTGGCGACCCCCGCATTTCCAAGTCACAGGCCAAACGTGAGCCACCCTCGCGTTCGTAGGGGTTTAATCAACACCTACCCCCGCGTTTCTAAGCAGGCAACAAGCCAAAACGCGAGCGACCCTCGCGTTCATTGGTATTCAGCCAACACCCAACCTCGCGTCTCAATCCTAAGACACGAAGTTGGGTTCTGAACGCCAGATTAGGCGTTTGACTTGTTCAAACATAAGTCGAACGGTTTCAGAACTGTTTTCTCACGATCTGAGGAAATCACGCCCACGTAGGAGCAAATTTAGAGGGCAGTTACAACCTCGTATCCCCCTATAAAATCTTAACAAACTCAACGGAGTGGGAGGCTGGCTCTTGGAGGATCGGATTTTGTGATAATCAGATCAGGGGGAGATCTTCAGGATCTAAACCACTGAGCTTTGGCGGTTCAGTAACAGCAGCAGCGAAATCCTTGAAGATAGGATTTTTGAATCGATCTCAGAAGATCAAATCTGAGAGGATTCTTCAACAACAGAATAACAGCTTTATCATTAACCGAATTTTCGGTTCTAACAACTCTATCTACAGAGTTTTAACTCGTTTAGAGTTCTTAAACTCGTTGAAGAGTTACGTATAAAACTTCCCACAGAAGTTCATCGTTCCCACGAGATAGGACGGTCAGATCGTCAACGGAGAGCAAATTCGACGCGAGCAATCGAAGGAGGCATTCCATCGCTACCGAGAAGGTCCCGGTTTTAAACAAAGGAGAAAACCAAATTCGTTTTCTTCTCTTTTGTAATCAAGTTGTAATCGGAATCAAAAGAATACAAGTCAATTTTTCTTTTGTTCTCTTCATTGCAATTTTCCCGCATACAGGGATGTGACCATACATTGTTCAGAGACATTCTGCTGTTCCTCTGTGTTGCCAGCGGTCATTCGAGGAGTCGCATATTGCGTCACGTCGCGTAGGAGTGGGAAAGCCCCTCCTCGTATCGGTGACAGTGGCTGCCAGATACTTGAGTAGATTTGGCCAACTCATCAAGCGCCGGTGGCTCTTGCTCCCGGTTTGGATGAGTGAGGTAAGCAGCATTTATGGGGGTACAAGCTGCTCTGGCAGCTGTCTGCTTACCCACGCTGCGAGCCACCAAGTGGCCACCTGACGGTCCTGGGGTCCTGTGCCTTCTCTCCTCTCCCTATGTCTTGATAGAGGCGGGAGAATGGACGTCTCGTGCCTGAGTGGGCTCTAGATAGCTTGCTGCCCGCCGACGGCTCCGGCTCTCCATTCTGATAGGTGAGGTGACCCGTATTTATGAGTATGCAGGCCGGTCCGGTGCCTGTCTTGTTCGCTTGAACTGCGGGCAGCCGTCTGACGAGTCTGGAGCACTGTGCCCCCTCCCCTCGCATCGCGGGAAGTAGGGGAGGCTCATCCCTAGAAACCCGGCTTTCGACTCACGTAGGTAGACTTGACCCTCTGTGGGCGGGTTTGGTATACGAGGGCGGATTTGAACCCCTGCGAGCGGATTTGGCTCATGAGGGCGGATTTGAACTCCTGCGAGCGAATTCGGCTCATGAGGGTGGATTCACTCTACTAGTGGGCCCATGTGACTTGGCGTGTGAGGTCCCAGGTGTGCCGTCGAGCCCGCTTCATTGCTACACTCCATTCTTCATCTAAGTGGATGGTCTTGACTTGGGGGCGAATTTGTTCGCCAGTCCGTTGCGGTAATTTTTACCGTCTACAAGACCCCCTTCAAAGTTTTCAGACCAAAACCGGCTTACGTGTGGTCTGGAATACTTTGAACAAGGAAGCGTTGGGCGAACCAAGTGTCTTAGGATTTTTAGCAAATCCTCAGCTATCAACAGACTTGATCTGCCTTTACCGATTACCGTTTGAATCGGGCTAGCCATACTATTCCCCTCAGTATGATGAGTTGTCGAGTAGTTTCTCTTAGGTTTTGTGCTAAGATTTCTACTCTGATCCTTAGCCGCCTGGGGCGCGGGTCTAAATAAGGTCACCTTGTCGGTTTTGAGATTTTGAGCAAGTCGCTTATTTCCCAAAGGTGGGTGAATCATGCAGGCGAAGTTTAAGCTTCGATGGCGAAATTCCGCCCGACCTGCGGATTTTTTCAGCACTTTCGTTGAGGAGACCTCTTATTTGGGCGAAAGTAAGCCTAGTGAGAGCAAATCGCGCATTCACTTGTCGGGTTTAGCGCTTTTCTAGCTGTGGTAGCGGGGTTCTGTCCTGTCTTTTGTGATTCGACAGTTCGGCGTCAACTTCGTGCGCTTTGTTTGGATCGTGGCCATGGTTTTTGAATCCAACCGTCGGGTGTAGCCGCCAATTTCGGTCCTTTCGATATACTGGGGGTGATCTGGGCCGTCGAATTTGATCGTGGCCACGTCTCTTGTCCGTCAGGGTTTCGCCTTTCGAGGGCAATCGTGGCCACGTGGATGACCCTGCCTTCTTAAACCAGGCGTTTTCCTCCTTTGGGAGTTACCGTTCTCTCGAATCTTAAAAAAAGAAAAAAAAACTTCTAAGGAAAGAGTTCCCGCTTCATCCTTCAATGGCTCCAAGATCTAAGAGGTGCAAAGTGAGGGGAGCAGGCCCCGGACGCTATTCCGACCGTCTCTCCGCCGGCATGCCCGCCGGTGTACCAGAGCCGCGTTCAGGTAAGTCGATGGGTGCGTTGGACGACCCCGTGTAGGGTACAGGCGTCGGGTTGGGGGGATGAGTGTCATTCATTATCCTGGAACTCCGCCGTCCTTTGGTAGCTTCCCCGATTTGGGGCAAAGTTTGCCCTATTTGCCTTTAGAGGGTGATTTCTGTCTCCTAGGGCGAGCTCAAACTCTAACGGGAAGGGGGCGAACCGACTTTTTGATAGGCGAGTTTGGCCCTTTCCTGGTAGAGGGGAGAATTGTCTGTACGGATAGACCTTGTTCGAAATGGGTCTCCCCTTTTGACAAGCGAATTCGCCCATGCCTGTTTGATGGGCGACTTTGCCCTTACAGCGGATTCTGTCTTGATTGACTTTTTTGTTCCTTCTCGCATCGACTTTTTCTGATGAGGCTTTTCCCGAGGGTGTGGCCGTTGGCCACGCCGGGGTTACGGGCTATACGGCACCTCCTCGATTTCCCTCTTTGGTTCCAGTACCCTCGTTCACCGCCGATAAACCCCATGGCCTAGTGAAGAGGGTTACAGATGGTCATCACTTAACGTTACGAGAGTTGACGACCGATGCGGCGCTGACAGATGACGTTAGGACGGAGCTGCCCAAACCTCAGTTTTTATTCGGCGATGCTATGACCGATCCTTCCGTCCTGTTGCTCAAAGAGAGCAGGTGGTTCTTCACGGTAGAGGGGACTCATTACTACCTTTCCAGTATGCCGAGAGGGTTTTCGATTGTCGAGCTACGGCCCCTCGCGGTCCCTCAGGCGATGAACTAGGATTTGACCCCAACTCAGGACGGGGTCACTTGTGGCGTCTTTACGGGCTCTACGGCTGGGTATAGAGTGGAGAGCTCATGCAAGCACGTGACGGGTCTGAGCCCTGGCCTACTGTCCGCTGAACCGCCTGCGGGGGAGTCGACAGCGGTGGCGGAGACCTTCCGTCACCGCTTCTTCCGAGCTGGTGGGAGCTTTTCCCCGAAGGACTTTAGAGCCCCGGGGTGGGTCTATTCTGTACTCGGCAGCGACACTTGGTGGTCCAAGATCACCGACTATGTTCTGGCTGAGAATGCTGACCTCAAGAATACAGAGCTGTATGTGGCCATCGAAGCCACTCGACATGGTTTGCGGATCAACGCTTCTCAGTTTCACAGCATCCTGGAACTGTATTGTGCGGAAAGCGGCACATTTTTCACCCCCAACGGTGAGATTGGCATCACCCCTCACGAGATGTATGACGTGTCGGGGCTACCTCTGGGAGACTTTCCTTACGAGGAGTACGTCCCCGATCAAGATGAGATCGATCAGCTGTCAGACCATTCCCCTTTGGTGGTTGAAACTCTGTGGGAGTTACTTTGCCACTACCACATCTGCCTCAGTACCTTAGGGGCAGCGGATCATAAAGGGAAGAAGAAGAGGACTCCGGGGATCAGCCACAAGAATTGGGCTGATTATCTGTTCCCGGGGAACGATGTCAAGGGGAAGCCTGCTCTCCCGTTAGGCGAATGCGACCAGTCCGAAGTGGAGGCGAGGACAGCTGAAGAGGGAAGCACCATGACTCTCGACCGTGACGAGGGCGGATTTAAGTCTGGTACGGTCCTTCACTCATTCCATCACCAGGCGAAGTCCCCCATCTCCGGGAAGGCTCTGTTCGCGGGGTACCTCATGTTATGGTTGAAGAGGTGCGTAATCCCCACTCACTCTTTCGAGGCTCTTCCTGTGGAGGTTGCGTATCCGGCGGTTTGCTTAGCTCACGGGAAGTCTTACTCCCTGGTATCGGCGACGATAGCGTGCATTCATCGGGGTCTCCGCACTCTGACGGCCCAATTCTGCCGTGTGTCGGTTCTCAACGAGGGGGAAGGAGAGGTTATCAGAACCCCCAATCCTAGGGTGGGGTTGCCATACACCTACCTGATGGTGTGGTTTGTATACCACTGTGAATGTTTGATGAGCGCCCCAGCGACGCTTCCAGGCGACAAGTTCGTCCCATTCGTCCAGCGTTTGGAGAGGTGCTCCTGGAAATGCAAGGACATCCTCGATACACGGAAGATGCTCTCCCACTTCGGGTATTATAATTTTCGCCGCTCCTTCCCTTATTTCAGTGGGGGAGGATATGGAGAATCCCTCAGGGATGCGCCAACGGCGGATCATTACACAGTTCTCCCTTGTGGCGCCTTTCGCTGGTTGGTGAACATCCGGCTGGGGTACCACGTTTTACGAACGGGTTCTACGTGCTATCTAGAGCCGTACATCCCTTGCAGGTTCGCCGACCAACTGTATGTGGGTAACGCCAATCCCCATTTGCACTTTGAAGGAGGGCTGGTGGAAGGAGCTCGGGGATGGTTCTGGACTCACGCTGGCGATACCAATGCCCGCTTTGAGCTACCCGTGAAGGATCGTGATTTGCACCATACGCTCTTGTACTGCCGGTGGTATCGGGGCGCCAGCGTTAATCCCGATGATTTCTGGTTTCAGAGCTCGTGTCTGGCGGAGCACGGGCATCGTCCAAGAGGAGCTGCCGTCCTTCGAGGCGGAGGGGCCATCCAACTGCTAAGGAGCGGCTCATGGAGGATCCTGCCGAAGACCCTGAGGGTGAAGACGTGGGTACAGATGAATCCGAGGCGCCCGAGACACGAGCTCCTTTTCCAAGTCTTCCACCGGATCCCCAAGGCGAGCGGAGGGAGCCTATTGAGTTAACCCGGGCGAGTAAGCGCCTGGAGCAAGCCCGGAGCACTATCGCTGGGCGCATGGGGATGCCCCTCTTATCTCCGAGCAGTTCGCTGCTTTCTAAGCGGCAACGGGAGGCGGCTGAAGATTCTGGAGCAGAAGTGGCCAAGAAGGCCCGTAGCGAGGGGACGACGGGGGTTACCCCCCCATCGTGTCGGAGGCGGTCCCGAAAGACACCCCTCCGAGGCCTGATGTGAGACCGCCGGCGGGGCTTCTATGACTCCTTCGTCAGCGCCCGGAGGTAACTTTCTAGTGTGATAATTTAGTGCACTAAGCTGGGCGTACACCCTTTGACCGTTGATTTTGGATCTGTGCAGGCGTAGTCGAGCGAGTGATCTCCGTCCCTTCTGACGAGGAGGAAGAGAGTGGAGACAGAGGAGAACTCGGGGGTTCAGGTAAGCGTAGACTTTAGCGTTGTTAGCCCTTCCATGCTAGGGGTTTTTTGTTAACGTTCCCTTTACACTTGTAGCCGAACTCCCTCACGCAGCTACTGGCAAGGAGGATCCCCCCACTTGGGCGGGTCACTCAGGCGAATCAGAGGCAGATGATGACGACGCCTCGATCCATGAGGCGCTGTTGAGCGAAGAGGAAATGTCAGCTCGTGCGAGCCAGCAAGAGGGGACCTTCACCCTCGAGGGGGCACCGATTAGGGGTGAATCCCCAGCGCGAGAGCCTCCTGTTCAAATGGGGACAACTGCTGGGCTGGTGGCCACTTCCTCGCCTGTGGTGACTAGCGAAGCCGCGACTGCCACGCTGATGGCATCGACGGTTACACCGGCTTTGGCGGCTCCCATCGCTGTTACTGCGGTCATGACCATAAGCACTTCGATCGCAACTTTGCTTTCGGCAGAGGAGGCCACTCTCTCTCCCTTGGAACGCTTGCGAAAGAGGCAGGTGACGCGAACCCTGACTAATTTCCAAGACACTTTGGCCGACTACATCAAGCTGGCCTTGGAAGAGAGTTGCCCCTTCGAGGAGTTTAAGGAGGATCTCGAACGCGACGCGCTTTTCCTACTCAAGAGGCTTGGCGCCACTGCGGCGAAGCCCTATTTTCGGCGTCTGAACGAAGTAGAGGGCGCTGTTCAGCAGCTGCTTGCCCTTCGTGCGGAAAGTTCTACTCTTGTTGATCTCGCCGCCCGCAAAGTTCGAGTAGCTATGGCAGATCGTGATCGCCGCCTAAATGAGAATATCTCACTGGAGTTAAAGTTGTTAGCAGAGTTGGAGCAGGCTAAGGCCGAGGATGCACGAGTGGCCCACGAGCAAGAGACGGCCGATAATCGGCTCTCCCGACTCTCCTTCGAAATAGAGAGGCTGAAACAGGTTATAGCTGACGCACAGGTTTCCCTGGCCGTTCAAGAGAAGGCTCGTGATCAGGTGGTAAAGGAGCTGGAGGGTATTGAGTCTCGTCGGCAATTGGTCACTGATTCCGTCGAGGAGAAGGATCGAGCTCTCAAGGATGTCAAAGATACCATTCAGGACTTAATCTCACGCACAGAGGAAGATCTTCGTCGAGAGGTCCTAAGGAGGCTTGAACTTTGCCATGCTGGGGAAATTCGTGAAGCAGAGCTGCGATTGAGAGCCTTGTAACTTGCCTTTGATTTCCTATTTGTAATAGGACCCCCTTTTTTTGAATGGAATTATCCTTTTGTCTCCACTATTTACTACTTGCGTGCATACTATATATGTATACATATTTTTGTGCACTAGTTGGTGTTTAGCCGCGGGAAACTCTTATTGGCAGGTTTTGGTTACAAACTCGCTTCGCCTGCAGGCGAATTTTCCCCGAGGGTGAATCTGCAGTTGTCACACTAACCGCGACTTCGGTTACTGGTGGGCACCGCTTTCAGCGGGTCGTGAGCTTACCCATGTGCACGTCAGTTACGGAGACGTGAACGCGCCGCCTCGCATTAATTGCGGTGCGATGGGTCTTCTCGTCCTACACGCCCGATCCGGGCCGTTGGTTAGAGATCGTGCCCAGGAACTGCCGAATCTTGACCGCTTATAAGGAATCCGGATTGTTCGGCCTTCCCCTTAACTGTTTGGGCCTGAAGGGTCCAATCGAGCCGTATATAACTGCCTTGGGTCGGGGTACTTTAGTACTCCTCCCCCCCGTCAAGAAAAGACCAAAGTTTTCTTGTCGTCTCTTTCAGAGAAGACATCAATTTCTCTTGCATCTTTCAGATGGCACCAAAGGTGAAGAGGGTTACTTCGAAGAAAAGGAAGGAGGCACCTTCTTCGGGCGCAGCGGAAGCCGCTGCTGCCGAAGGTATGTTTTTAACTCAACCCCTGCTCAAGCATGGATTGGTATTTCTCGCCTAACTCCCCTTTTCATGCCATCGCTGTGCTTCACAGCCCATGACGGTGCATTGCTTCCCGAGGAGCACGAGGCTGAGCCTATTCTGATATCTGACGATGAACGTGAGAGCCCGGCGACTTCTCCTACTCACGGCCCTGCTCCGCAGCCAGGAACAGAACCTTGCCTCGAGGTTCCACCTATCGCGATGCTCACCCCAGGTCAAGAGCCCGCTCCTCCCGATTCCTTGCCCCTGCAGGCTCACGTCGAAGAGTTCGAGAATGCGGTGAGGCAAGTGATTTCCCTTGTCAATCTTGGCATGGGCAATTTTGACGGTTTCAGGCAATCTCTCTTGGACCGCGTGGTCGACTTTCGACGGTTGGGAAAAAACCGGCTTGCCACTCGTTGTATGCAGGCGCTCCATCTTTTGGAGTCGTGCATGATAATGCTAGAGGCATTGCTACGGGAAGGCCCGGACGTGGAATCTTGCTTGGCTTACATCAGGCGTCTGGAAGCTCAGGAACAGGAGGTCCGTTCCAAAGAAATCGCTGATTTGGAATCCATCGCCGATTTCTGGGCGAGTCAACAATGCTTGTTGGAGGAGCAAATTGTCGATCTCAATCGCACAATGGATCGTCTGAGAGCCGAACTGGGACAGGCGGAGACGAATTGGAAGGGGCTCCGGTCTGATGTCGTAAAGGTCAGCAGGAACGCTGAGGCGGAAACTCAACGCCTCCTGGCCTTGCGTGAAAAAGACACTGCCGCCAGGTCGAGCTCTGAGGAACGAATCAGGAAAGCGGCCGAGGACAAGGCTTGGGAGGACCACGCAAGGAGGGTGGCAACGGCCAAGGAAGAGATTTCTTCTTTTAGTTTGCCTGATTGAGATTTCAATTCTGTACCTGTGTTTAAGACATTTTGCTTGTTTGTCTCGCTTTTGAAACTATGCCATGACTCGTGAAATCATAACTCCGTTCAAATGTATTGTTTTAACGAAAAACTGGTGCATATCTTGCTTCTCGAACGCAATATTATGGCTTTCTTAATTATAGAATCATAACTTTGTTCAAATGTACTGTT
>BQKN01056526.1:0-30286 GCA_022839385.1 Asparagus kiusianus
AATTTTGTTATCAAAATAAATTCTTTTAATTTATTATAACTATTTTGAAAATACTATTTATCACATATATATGATTTAAATCAATATTATTCACCAAACAACCCACGCAATTAATTATAATACAAACTAATCTACACATATAAATATTGAAACAACAATAAGGAGAGGCGAGATTTTGCCTCGGTGCGTCGAACAAGTCAAAGTCGACGGCACGGGTCTGATAGGACGTGGTGGAGCGCGGCGTCAGAAGAAACTCTGGTGAGGGGTTGTCCGGTGACGGGGTAGTGGCGTGGGTAGTGGGTTAGGGCTGACGGCGACGGACAAGCATCGACGAACTCAGGTTGGCGTCGGGCAGTGGCGAGGAGGTGGGGGTAGGGAGCTCGGTGAGGGCTGTTGGTCAGAGGAGGGGAGGCCAACGGGAGAGGGGAGCGGTGGCATGGGGAGGAAGCTCGAGATGGGGCTGAAGGTGGTGTTTGTGGCTGTTGCAGGTGGGCTGTGGCTGAAAAGAGGGTGAGAGAGAAGAGTGGCTGAAGGGGAGGCGATGAAGGGGGTAGGCGGAGCTAGAGGGAGATCAGAGAGAAGAAGGAGGTGGAGGAGGGACTGAGGAGGCGAATGGAGTTACTATCAACTCGGGGCCATATGTGGCACTAGCCTCGTCTGGCACTGTCCGTGAGGATCGATGTTGACGGTCTTGATTTCCACCTTCGTCACGGGTTCTGGTTGAAACCATGTTAGGGGAGAAGACCGAAGCTGATAGTAACTACGTTTGCACCTACCTTATTTTCCTTAGGTTGGTTCACAGTAATGATCCTAATGTCAATCAGGTCTAGATTTTGTTTTTGAGCGCATAACATGTCTTGGTGGGATGATGAACCGTTTTATGGAATGCGTAGTATTTTAGATCTGTAGTCTTCTTAACTCCCTCCTGGTCAGTGATTAGAGACAACTTGATCTTGTTGTTCTCCAGAAGGTATTTGAATATACTGGGACCTTGTCTTCCTTAAAAGAATACTCCTTTGTGAACTTTGGTTATGCAGTCTTCTGTTGCCTTTGTGGTATCTGTTGCTAGTGAGATGGCGACTGCTGCTACACTTGCGGTTATAGTTGGAATGTCTGATTCACGTCTACTATATTTGCTGGCACCTTGCCTTTGAGTTCTACTTAGGTGGATTTATTACCGGTTGGCCTTTCTCAACCTTCTTCCTTTTGAGGAAGCATTCAGGTTGCTCCCCGTGCACTTTCAGATCTTTCCAAGTTTTGGACAGCGTTGTTCCCATGTCTTCTAGCACATCCAAAGAGAGGTTGTTGTGACAAGTTTGGAGGATGAAATCCTCCATGACCAGGTCTCGACAATTCATTGTCTTGTTCCAGAAGCGTTTAACAAAGTTGTCGACCGCTTCTCCGTCTTTTTGCTTCTCATCAAACAATATGCCGATTGACACCTTAGTGTCATCATCAAAGAAGTTGGTGAGAAACATACTCTTCATGTCGTCCCAACTGTTGATACTTCCTAGCTTGAGACGGTGGTACCAATTGAAGGCAGCTCCGTGAAGGGTACCAACGAATGACTAAACCATCAATAGTTCATTACTAGAGATCACGCCTAGGTGGGACTTAAAGTAGATTAAATGCTGAGTAGGGCAGCCTCTCCTATCGAACAGTATGAAGTTGATTAGATTAAACTTCACCAGATATGAGATCAACTCCCACTCTATTGGATAGGGACACGGAATACCGGTCTTCTTTACCTCTTGAGCAGACATCAATGTGTTGATCTTTCTCTCCAGGTCTTTCATTTTATCATCCTCGCTTGTATTTTTCTTTGGATGATTTCACTGGACCACCCTAGTGTTGTTCCCCTCAGTAGGACCACCCACAACATTTTAGTCAATAGGAGGGGTATTAGCGTTGGGATTTTCATCCATGTTTGAATCACTACTTCTTTGATTAGTAGTGTTACGATGGTTAGATTCACCAATCTGATTTGATAAGGCGTGAATCTATTGATCATGTAATTCTCTTATCCGTTGCACAATCATTTTTATTTTGAATTTTAAATTCTCATTCTGCTTGGCCAAAGTATCTTTGAGGATTTTGGCCATTTGTTCAGCATTGATCATGAACACCTCACGAGATTGTCCTGTGCTGGACACCATATTGTCGGAAGCGACTTCGGAACAAGCGTCCGATGTTTCATCATCTGAGGATAGCCCTCTCTGCATCCTTTGATAATCCCTACATCTGATAGTTTCGGAGTGCAACCGAGTTAAACGCTGGGATATCAGTTGCAAAGAGTTAGGACTGGAACGTTGAGTTGACTTCCCTTTATCGTCCATGTTGATGGTAACTTTTGGGAGTTCATCATATTAAATGGTCGATCTTCTCTTGTGGAAACGCCTTGCTTGTGCTTCGACGCTTTAGCGAAAAGCCTTTAAAATACCGAGACCCTCTGCGGAGAGGTCTTGAGGTAGCTACACTCTGATAATACTGGCCTGATAAGCTTGGCACACGGACAGTGAGAATCCGTTTTCTGGGTATTTCTCTTTTGAGACTTGTTTGTACCTCTAGCCCGATAGTACAACTCATCGACATGATTACCGGAGCAACCTATCATGTGCTGGCATGACTTCTAGGTATAATGTCGTCATCTTCCAAAGAACATGTTTCCTTTTGGGGACATAACACCTTGTTGGCATTATTAAGAGTCACTTGTTTGGAATCACGCATTCGTGAGCGTGGGGCCTTAACGGGCTCTTGGACTTCAACTTACAATCCGAGGTGAGTGGTTACAGGTACTTCTAGGTATAATGTCGTCATCTTCTAGGTATAATGTCGTCATCTTCCAACACATGATAGGTTGCTCTTGGACTTCAACTTACAATCCGAGGTGAGTGGTTACAGGTACTTCATGATGACGACATTAATATGGGAGGTCATTGACTTTTTGGGAGGACGCGCACGACCTCCAGTCTGACGAATTGCTCGGGGTTCATTCACTAGACCTAAGTGCTCTTTAACCGAAGCTTTGCCTTGATCCTTGTGCAAAGGATCAAGGTAAACCGTGATCTTCATCTTGAATTGGGAGATATCCACACTACCGTGGGACTTCACCAGAAGTACGGGAACAATAGGAACGGGAAGGGAAGCGGACAGAGACTCAGAAGTGGCTGCGGGAGGCGAGGCATGTGCGAACCAGGTTGAGCTGGCTTGGCCTTGGCGCGGGCCACCTTGAGGTGGCTTGGCCTTGGCCGAGCCACTCTTGGGTAGCTCGTGTTTTCCAGGCATCTTGGCATTTGTCCGAGTTGCTGTTTTGGATTTTGGCTTCTATACTTGGCGTTATTTTGGTGGTTTTTTAGCCACCTCTTCCTTTCGCATCTTTTTTGCTTCATGCACAAGAACCCGTGTGTGCACAAGGAGTGCATGATGCTTCTAAATACGCTCCTCGAGAGTCAAATGACTCCTTTTGACGTGGACCCATTCATTGGTTGATGGTTTGGAAGAAGAGCTATTTGCTCGCTGTTGAGGCGCCTGGCATTTCCTGAATTCTAGGTTTGCCTTATAACGAATGCCGTCAATCGGCTCCAAGGCTTTGGCTAGTTAGCACGTGAGGCGTTGGCGTTTGCCTTTGATGAGCGCTCTTTGACAGAATCAGCATGCCTTCAGCACTCAACTCGTTGATTGAGGAGGAGTTCAAATCTGTAGATCCGATTTTATTGGATGCCAGGGGGCGTTGCAAGGTGCAACTGTAGTAGTAATGGGGGTGATGATCATCATCCTGGGTCTTCAGATCTGAAGACCAGCGGACCTTCCTTGAGGAGGAGATCTTTCTGCACTTACGAGGAAAGGAGGATCTGGAGGAGGATAACAGGTACTCCTCGTACTTCTATTGGTTGAACTCGTACTCGACCTCTATATCAACCGAGATTAGGATCCTTCATTGCGACACTATAGCCTCGGCAGAGAGGCTGTTAGCTCCCACTATGGTCACCAGCATGTTTGCGTCGAAAGTTGTTTTCATTGCTGAATCCATTACACGTTTATCGATTACATATACAAAGTAAAATTAGTCTTTTTATAAGTTTTTCGTACACAATGATAATAAAAATACAACTCTCTAGAAACACACACAGAGGACGTTTATCACCCGCTGCTTGCATGAGATCTTTGCCTGTACTAGGGACGCGTTAGTCCGTGGACTACCGCGGATCAAATCGGGTTAACAGAACAAAAATTTAGTGCTCTTGCTTCACAAAGGAAACAATCACAGAAGTAAATAATCTCAACAAAGTGATATTACTTCTCTTCTCGAGATCAAAACTAAGTCTGATCTCAAGGAATGATGAAACATGTCTCAGATCCTTTGAATAGCTTCCTCTTTATGCTAGAGTTTGCCAAGATCTGCTAGCCCTCCTCTAAAATTCATGGTTCACTCTTCATAGGGACAACACCTCGCCTAAACTTCTCCTCCTCCATGTATAGGATCCTAGGCTTGTATTTATAGGCTTTAGTTGTAGTGTTTTTAGATAAGAACAAGTGAATTGGCCTCATCTTCAGTTAATAATGGCCTAACCACGTTTAGGGATGATATCCAAGTAGTTAGGAGGCTTTGAAATAAACAAATCCTAAAAAAACATCAAAATACATGTTTTCAGCGTTTCTAGGTGCGAGCCACCCTAGGGTCGCTCAGCCTTTGCCGAGCTACGTCAAGGTGGCTCAACCTTGGCCGAGCCACCTGGCCTTGGCCGAGTCGTTTTGATGCAACTCGGCTACTAGGGGCTTCTTCGGACTTTTTGATTTGGTATTGTTTTGTCGTTTTGCGCATTTCGCCCTTTTTTTTACTCGTACACTTTGTTGACTTGCTTCATACACTCGTTAGCTCTTTTATAGCATCGAATAATCTTGTTTGACTCAAGTGATAATGTTTACCATTCTTGCTTCGTCTCAAAGTGGCTAGCATGAGTGAGAGTCACATCGAGGTGGCTAGCATGAGTGCGGGTCACATCGAGGTGGATAGCATGAGTGTGAGTCATCTTGAAGTGGCTAGCAAGAATACGGGTCACGTCGAGGTGACTAGGATGAATGTGAGTCACCTTGAAGTGGCTAGCATGAATGCGGGTCACATCGAGATGGCTAGCATGAGTGTGAGTCACCTTGAAGTGGCTAGCATGAATGCGGGTCACGTTGAGGTGGCTAGCATGAGTGTGAGTCACCTTGAAGGGCTAGCATGAATACGGGTCATGTCGAGGTGGCTAGTAAGAGTGTGAGTCACCTTAAAGTGGCTAGCATGAATGTGAGTCACCTTAAATTGGCTAGCATGAGTGCAGGTCATGTCGAGGTGGCTAGCATGAGTGTGAGTCACTAGCATGAGTGCGAGTCACCTTGTAGTGGCTAGCATGGATGCGAGTCACCTTAAAGCGGCTAGGTCTTTTTGATTTCTTGATTCTGGTCTTGTTCAGTTGTTTTGCGCATATTTCGATGTTTTTTTGACTTGTACACTTCGCTAACTCGCCTCATGCATTTTTTGCTTCTCCACGGTATTAGATAATCCTCTTTTGAATCGGACAATAGCGTTCATTACCTTTTCTTCATTTTGAGCTATGTGTGGAAACCTATAGGTAATTTTTGATGCCTACATTACTAGATACAAATCTGATAAAAAGAGTACTAGTGGTACTTGTCACCTTTTGGGACATTCACTAGTATCTTGGTTCAGCAAAAAGTAAAATTCTGTGTCATTATCAACAACAGAGGCAAAATACATTGCTGCTAGTTTAGCCTATGCACAAGTATTATAGATGAAACAAACTTTGTATGATTATGACATTAAGTGTTCCACTTCACATATATTGTGTGACAACACTAGTGCTACTAACCTATCTAAAAATCCTATACAACACTCACGTAAAAAAAATATTGATATTAGACATCATTTTCTACGTGATCATGTTCTTAAGGGTGATATTTTACTAGATTTTATATCAACTCATAAATAAAGTACAGATATACTAACTAAACCTTTAAAAGAAGAAATTTTTATTAATTTAAGAAGGGAATTAGGTATTTGTTCAATGTTAGATTTAAATTAATTTTTAGATCATAACATATGCATACATAGCATTAGTTGTCGACTAATAAGCTTAGTAGCCGACTACTCTGACATTCTTTAAAAAATAAGACACACTGTCATTTACAGAATAGTCAACTAATAGGCTTAGTAGTCGACTAATCTGAGTGAAAATTTATTTACAGAACTCTGTTGAGTACAGAGTAGTCGACTATTAAGCTAAGTAGTCAACTACATGCACAAATTTTTCACTATATACAGTTTTGTTTCTTATTGGATCTTTATCTACCATACCCAAAACCCAATACCCATTGAACTTAATATAGATGCATCTCATTCATTCATTCTAGGCTTGATTAGGGGTGGAAATGAACCAAATAATTAATAAATGGTTCGATAATTATTCGAATAACTATTCGGTCATATTCGATTTGGTAGTTCATTTATCACTAGACAAATATTTTTTAGTATTTGAGTTTATTAACGAATAGAATTTAACCAGATGTATATTCGATTCGTTTGACTATTAAATGTTCGTTCAAAATTTGATCACAACTTATTATTTGTATTATTGCACATATGATGTCATATGTTTAACCCACTTACCATTTCTACTTAAGTTTTATATATTGATTTTAAGGCTTAAATAATCTTAAATTTGTATTCTAATTAAAATTTTGATTTAAATATATATACATCATATATTATAAAGGAATAATATTTATTTATGAATTTCAATACTATTTGAAAATTAAACTCTTTAGCGAAATAAATATACTTTGATATTCGATAAGTATTCGTGAATATTCATGAATATTTATCAAATACCAAGTATTCGAGTTCGAATTCAAAAAACTAGATATATGAATATTAGAGTCCGCATTCGAATTCAATAATTTTAAACAAATACAAACATGAACACCTCAGTATTCGATTCGATTCGATCGTTTACCACCCCTAGGCTTGATCTATCCTAGCCCTTTATCACATTCTTTTTAGATTAAATCTTGACCATGCATTTGTTTTGAAGATCAAAACTTGACCATTGAAATTTCCTTAAGACATAAACCTTATAACTCCTCAACTACCCACGTTCTCTCTCTCTCCCAAAACCGACAAAACTTTCCCACTTCAGGACCTTCGAACCCACAACCTAGGGCATCCGATTTCTTCCATTTTTCCTTAAAAATCTCTCCCAAGTCTTTGAAATTCTATGGTGTTTCGGTTCCTATAGTCAACTACAACGATTAATAGTCGACTTTTCTTCTTCTAGGGCAATCTCTAGATCTGTGTAAGTTCTTTCCTTCTTACTCTTTTTGATTTCTTTTGAGAAATTATGTCTAGATCTAAGAAATCCATGCAAAATCCTTCCAACATTGTTGATGACTATTCAATGTACTTGAAAAGTCCTAAATTACTTGATGAAATTAAAAATATCTCAAATTTTAAGATTCTACTGGGTAAATTTGTCAAGTTTGAGGATTTTATATTACATAACTTTAGTTCTTACTTTGAAAATGTTGGATTATTAGAATTATTTTCCTCCGATAATCGAAGACCCTACTATTCTTTGTTAGTTCAACTATTTTTCACCAACATGATTCGTCTTGAAATAATTAGTAACACCGAAAAACTTTCTATACTTGTTAAGGGAATACAAATAGAATTAACTCCAAAATTCCTTGGTAAAATTCTAAATATCCCTTATAAAGGTGTACATCTTCGTAGTATCAAGATGAGAGATCATGACTTACTTGCTAATCATATTTTACTCCCCGGTCAAGGATTACCCTTGCAACATTCAAACAAACTTCGATCTATTCCTCGTTTCATTGCAAGAATTCTTGCTTATAATATGTTTCCTAAAACTAGGAGTTTCCATTTCCTATCTTAAGATCTAGCTTTGGCCTTATATGCTATAATGGCTAATATTCAAGTCAATTAGGCTCAAGTCATATTTGACAATCTTTTGGTTATACCAAGATGTTTTCTTCCCTATGGTGCATTCCTAACTAAAATTTTTAAAAAATTCCATGTTGATCTCGAATCTGAGAATTCATTGGTTCGATCGGTTGAGTTCTTTGACTCTAATGCCCTTGCTAGGATGAAACTCACAAACTTTCAACTTCATGACACTAATCCTCAAGATGAACCACACCAACCTCAAGCACCTAATGTGACGCCCCAGGTTTCACGCGAGGCTGCAGTCCAAGGCAAAACCCAGATTATCAAACCTGCTAAGCATCAAACACTATGCTACGACATGTTTTACCATCACAGACACTATCTCTCTAGTGGAAACAATAAATAGGTGAAGATACAGACAGGCGAAAAATAAAAATAGAACGAAACTAAGTATACACAGAAGACATATGAGAATAATCATTAGTGAGTCCAACTAGAATAGAATTGAAATATCTCTGAGTCTGAAATAAATCTCAAATACAACGAGTCAAACAAAATACCTCTATGGCTCTCAGCCACTACAAAATGAGATACAAGTCTAGAGTCTGAACATAAATAACTAACTGTGGGGTTCTGTAAAAGCTACAAATATAATAAATAACTAGATGGAAACTATGAAGAAATTCCATCAAACTACGACTCTCCGTGCGCCGGACTCGCTGCCTGAAAGGGAGGAAAACAACGAGCGTCAAAGCGGTATAGCAAGATCATCTCCACCTCTCCCCAGGGGAAGGGGTAGGAATATAAAGAAAATGTAGACAGTATATAAGTATAAAATCATTTATATAACTCTAACTGGAGATTAGTATTTAGGAATCCACTACACGAGAGTTAGTACATCGAGTGAAATAATCTAAATAAGGAAACCCTCATGTATATACCATGTCTCACATTGTGACTCCTTAAATACTGATTCCAAACTCTATGAATGAAAAAGAACAATAACCAAAAAGGTAACATTCCAAACCTCAAACCTGTAGAACAAATATCTCATCCCGATCTACACTCGGGTGGACGGATCTAACATAAGAGAGACTCATTCAAAATAAAGATTAACCACAAGCCCTATCGTGTAAGCCACGGTCTCAGAGAAAACACCCTACTTACGGGTATTCAAAATGGAAGCAAAACTACAATTGATAATACATACAAGTGTGCATCTTCTTATACAATAGCGATACTCTTGTAATACTCTTACTCAATCGCTCTGCGAAAATAGGTTTAATCTCCCTATTCCGGACACATGAAATAACGATACTATTATAATACTCTTACTCAATCGTTCTGCGGCAATAGGTTTTATCTCCCTATTCCGGATATATGCATTTACTATACTCATCATATTTATTTATCTACTTAATTTACAACAAAAAGTATGTTAACGCAACATATTCTAAGCATACGTGCACATATCTCGATGAGCGTGTCCATATCTGGTATTCACCATTATCCCAGGTGTTAAACAACTCATAAACATCACAATACATTAGCACAAGGTCGAGAAACTCTCTCGAAAACCAAAACAAGTCAAACAAACAAGCACGGGCCAAGACTGATAGCGGTCGACCGCAATTATGCGGCGGTCGACCGCGATGGGTTCTAGGGCCTACTCAGGCCTCTGTTCTGCACGCGGTCGACCGCCACTAAGGTGCGGTCGACCGTGGGCTGATTTTCTAGTTTGTGCAGATTCTGCACCATGTTATGTTCATGTCGATTATTCAGTGATTCAAACTTGTTTTAAACATGTGAAACTTGTATGAAAGCATGCCAACAGCAGATAAAAACTTCTGGAAACAACTCAACATAAATAGCATGATTATTCGCATTAAATTCATATTCAAAACCCTAAATCATGCATAAAAAAACTCAAAACGAAGAACAAATCATCTTTCTGAAATTCAAACAACGTTTTAAATCATTTTCAGATCTTAAATACTTCTGTAAATTCGTTCTCAAACTTTTTCACATGGAAAGACCTAGTCTTTATACATATAATACAAAAGAATTGACTTTTATTCATAAACTAGTCAATTTAGCTCTATAAAACATGTTAAAATCTCTTTAAAAAAATATTTTAAAAACTAGAAGGGAGATTAGCAGAGATGAACTTGCCTGAGATTTGTAGAAAAATGTTTAAGGTGCTAAGCCAAGGAAGATCTCCAATCCAAAAGCCGAAAACTATATGAAAATCCCACTCGAAAGCCTCCAATCTTCTCCAAGAATCAAACTAGGGTTTATGGGGTGTTTGGTGGCTGTTAGGGTTCTTAGAAAACTAAAAATATTGTGTATAATTGATATATAAACCAGAGAGAATGAATATGGGCTTTAGAAAACCAAAACCAACTCAAAACAGGAAATTTGCTCTCTGCAGGTTTTGCGGTCGACCGTGGCGGTCGATCGGATTGGAATTTTCCAGTTCCTCATATATTCGACCATTGTGCATGTTTCGACTCTTTTCTTTCTCATGTATGAACTCGCTTATACTCAAAACATATAGTATCATACTCAAATACCATTTAATGATATTTATCATATTAAATATCTATATATCATAATTAAATCATATATTAATTATATTAACATAAATTTTCTAGGTTTTACACCTAACCCTCAAGAAATTCCACAATGCTCAACTCAAGCACCTCCTTCAACAAGCCACACACCTCCTCCATTGCAAGCAAACCCATCTTGTTTCTCGGATGCACAATACAACACTCTTTCTGCCCGTATCCTTACTCTAGAGACTGGTCTACAAGCATTTTATGATCATAATACATTCATATTGGGCAATCAGGAAGACATAAAGATGTTGCATGACATTAATCTGAAGTTTGATTCATATTTTCGAGGACCTCCACCTCCTCCAGGTCCTTCCTACTAGAGAGCATGCATTTCATTTTACTATGTACTAGTTTATGCTATGTATTAGTTTGTGTCAAAACATTATGTAGTAATTTGCTTAGTTTGTTTTAGACTTATGTAGTAATTTTGCTTTTGAACAATTGCACTTTGTAATTCCGTACTATGTGTGTTTAATATTAGTACTATGGTTGTTTAATGCATTATGCTTAGTATGTTGTGTTCAACTAGAAACATTGCTTATAACGTGAGCTAAATATTTTTAACAGTAGATTGTGATGATGGAAGTTATTGAAATATTGATCTTTATAACAAGTCTTTGCCTACCTATTTGGATGGGTGAAGTTATGGACTATGTTCATAATTTGGATAATTTATTTGAAGTTTTAGCTCATGTAGATGAAATTCTTGCATGTTTAGAGTAATGTTTATTTCTTTTTGTTAATGACAAAGGGGAAATATACTATATGCTATACTATGATACATATGATTTTTAGGGATTATTATATGCTTTAATGCAGGGGGTGTAAGCAAATAATGTTCATAAGTTTTTAATTTTTTGTGATATACTTACTAATGCTTAAATTGTTTGTCATCATTAAAAAGAGGGAGAATGTTGGATATCTAGTCCCAAGATATAATTTTGATGATAACAATTTATTTACTATGTGTATTATATATGCACTAACATATCAATGTAGATAACAACATCTGATATGCTCAAGAATTGTGAACTAAGTATAGGATGAGTTCAAGGTAACAAAACAAGCAAAGAAGAAGATGTTCTTAATCGTAAATTTGTAATTTTACATTTTCTTTGCTTAGAATTTTGTACAACCCTTGATCACTCATAACACATACACGCACATAGTATTTAGAACACACTAACACATGGTTAGTGTGTGGTTAACTATAGAAATCCTCTAATTTAACCATTAGAGTTTATAGATATAGAGTGAGTCTCAAAACATATCATATATCTCATATCTATGTATCACTAGTTGACTAATACCCTTAGTAGTCTACTTTTCAAGCCTTAGTCAAAGTTATAAAAACTTCATATTTAGAGATTAGTCGACTACTATGCTTAATAGTCGACTACTCATTGTCAGTTCAAACTTACAGAAACTTTAGTCTTACAGATTAGTCGACTAATGCCATTACTAGTCGACTACTAACCAGTTTTCTAACTTCACAGAGTCTGAATAGACTCGGTGTAGTCGACTACTAAGACTAGTAGTCGACTACAGAGACAGTTTTTTTAACTGTTTTGAATTTGAATAAGTGAACGTTTATAACCGTTTCAAAATGTTAGTTGGGTTTAAAATTTGAGTTTTTCAGAGGCTATAAATAGGTGTTAACTTCAGAATTTGCTCACCAACTTTCATAAACATAAAATTCAAAATTTGTGCAAATTCATGCTCTCTTGATTCAAATTTTCATTCTAAGTGTCAAGAAAAGAAAGATCTGAGTTTCCCTTTGTTCTCTATCATTATTAAAGATTGTTTAGGCAATATTCAGAGAGTTAAAAAGTTTCTAAGCCACTGATACACTTCACTAACACTTCAAGGCTTATAAGAATTTGTGTTTTTCTTCAAAAAGGTTTCTCTCGGGTGTGAGAGAAGATCTCTTGGTGTAGAGATTGGTGTTGTAATTTGCAAGGACTTGTAAATTGGTCAGGTTTGATTTTGTAATTGGTTTTAAAATCATATTAAAAATCTCAAGTGGGATTTGCTTAGGGACTAGATGTACACCCCGGGTGATGGAACCAGTATAAATCTCTTGTTTGTGATTGTTCAATTTCTCAGATTGTTGTTCATTGTTCTTGCAAGTTATAATTCATCTTGTAAAAATTTTAAATATCACTATTCACCCTCCTCTAGTGTTTAGTGTGTGCTTTCACAAATCCTATAGACCTCAACCTCGAGCCTCTCCTACTGACAACGTGTCAGCATCGCATTTAATACTTAGCAGGCACCATCATGTCTCTAGTCCCGATAGTCTTCATAACTCATCGGACCACGTCAGTATCGCCATGCCTCTAATCACTTCTCATTTAATGCTAAGGTGATCTCTCCTCCAGTCACTAGTCGACACCTGTAAAGCAGGTGCTGACGTAGTCGCCAGCCCATACTTCTTCACCGCCATTATGTGCTCGGGCATAATGACAGTTCGACCTTGTCAGTACCACTATAAATAGAGGTACCATTCTAACATAGAGAGGACTTTTTGGATCTCTGATTTGAGTTCTCTAATCTTATACTATCTTAACCAATTCCACTATATTAAAGAACTTATACAGTTATTTATTTCCTCACTAAAGTTCACCAACTGATTTGACAGTCGAAGGAACTACGGGGGAGCCAAGCTCGGTCCTCTCATAAGCTGTTACTTGTGTAGGCTTCAGCTACTCAACTCAGAACCGGATATTCGGGAAGGAAGCGACCCTTCATTAATCTCACCCCCATCTATTATAATTGACTGTTTGATCACTAAACCATCAACAACTTTTATGCTCTTAAATTTTTATTAGTTAGATTTTCTTTATGCTCATATTTTAATTCTTTATTTTCTTGTTCTTGTTTACATTTTTATAGATTTCTAATCTAGATTCTCCAGCTTTCTAATCTAGATTTTAGTTTTACATTTTTATTTTGGAAAATGAATAACTAAAATCTTGTAGGAATTCTAGAATTATACGAAACTAGTTTAATTTCCTTTATAATTTATGAATTGCTCTCTTATGCTTAAAATGATCATATTTAGGATAATCAACTAGAGACCTAAGTGGAAGAAAAATTGAGAATCTATACTTATCTTAAGTGGTTTGATAGATTATACTTATGAATTCTAGAATTATTATCTAGTTATTTTTTTTCATGAATATTAATTTTATTTGAAAGATAATTTGATAGGTTATGCTTTTCTTTAGTAGTTCAATTGTCTATGCCTGATAATTCTAAAGTAAAATGTGATAAAATAAGAGTTGTTAATAAATCCTAAATGAAATTAACTAGTGGATTTAATTTTAGAATTCTATCTTATCCACTTGATTTTCCTCCATCTTACTTGCTTTGATTTTTCTCTTTTTGATTACTGTTTTATCTTCTTGATTTTGTTCTTTCTATTTTCTTTATTTTTTCCCTGTTGTTATTTCTCATTTTCCTTTTTTTGTCACTCTCTTTCTGCCCTCTTTTTCTAGTTTTATTTTGTTTGTAAATAATCACACACTCTTTATCTCTCCATATTTTCACTCTCAATTATCTACACAACTCTAGGATCTATGTTAGAGTTTCTTCTACACACCTTCCTTGTGGGATCGGCACTATACTCTACTATAACTTGATTGGGCACTTGCAATCTCAATGTTATTTCCACAACCCATCAACTACATTCGTTAGAAAGCCTCCTTCACTCTTACTATGGCTGGAAGGCTATGTTTGTACACAGTGATAATATAGACTGGGTTGACTTGGAAAAGTGCTTGTAGCCCTACAACTTCCTGACAAATGATAAATCGGGCCATTGAGCTCAGCGAATGCGATGTCTAGTTCAAGCTTAGAAGAAACCATAGAGGCCCAAGTCCTTGCCAACTTCTTAATCGAGTCACCCGATCTCGAAGATGACCCACTAACTGAAGGATTGGCTCTACTCCTAGTTCCAAAGCTGATCAAAAGGGCCCCCTTTTAGAAAAACACTATCCTCAAATGCCATCTACCTGAATTTTCATCATGGTGGTTGCTAAAAGTAGGTGGATTCTCGGGAGAAAGTTGTAGTAGAGCAGGAGTTGTACTACGCTGCATGGAAGGGAGCATTTATGAATACACTATCATCTTTGACTCTCCACCTCGAACAATAAAGTTGAATATGAAGATCTTTTGGTTGGCCTCAGAGCCTCTCTGGCAGCCATGATTGAGTTTGTCTACATAATCGTAGACTCTTAACTTGTCATCTATCAGCTGTGGGGAGAATATGAAGTAAATGACCCTCGTATGGCAAAGTATTTCAAAAAAGTAAAATAATTGTTGGGCAAATTGAAGAAATTTGGTATCGATCAGATCCTAAGGTCTCACAATGCCCATGCAGATGCTCTATCCAAGTTAGGCTCCTTGAGCTCTGGGGCAGGACAGGGGCCATTATACATGGACACCCATAAGAATCCTAACATTATTGAAACTATAGTAGACTCGATTTTGCAAGTAGATCAACAACCGGAGCCATGCTTGATGGATCCACTCGTCTAATATCCAACAAAAGGACTCTGCCCAAAAGTTAAGTGGAAGCCAGAAGCTTGCAGAGGAGCACTCTGAAGTATTGATCGAAGATCAATTCTACCATCTTATCTACACAAATAGTAGCATGGGGCCCTAGTGTAGAAAGTTATCGAGTCAAAAGAACTCACAACCTAATGAAAAGACTACCAATTCCTCTCAAACAATTGGAAGCTCCGACAACTAGGTTTACTCCTCTCATTAACCTGATCCCTTTAGCTCACTGGGGACTAGATTTATTGGGTTCATTTCTAATAGCAATATGACAATGAAAGTTCTTAATTGTAGTCATATACTACTTCACCAAATGGATATAAACAGAGGCGTTGGTGAAAATTAGAGAAAGTAATATCCACGGCTTCATTCAAATATTAGTCATTAGCAGATTTAGGATATCGATAACTATCATAACTAACAATAGCATGCAATTCAACAAAAAGAGATTTCATGACTTTTGTGAAGAGTGGAAAATCCAACTCAAGTTTACATTAGTAGCACAACCTACATGCAACAACCAAGTAGAAGCAGTAAACAAGTGCCTAGTGCAAGTGCTAAAGAAAAGGGTGCACCAAACTGTGGGGGCCTAAGTCGATGAACTCCCTAGTACTTTGTGATTGTACCAAACAACTCACAAAAAATCCACAAGAGAAACCCCATTCTGACTAACATATGGACCATAAGCAGTCATCTCAGTGGAAGTTGACATGCCTAATATGTGACTATAACATTTTGATGAGGAAGCTAATCAAATTGGCCTAAGAAGCAGACTTGACCTCATCGATGAAGTTAGAGAGCAAGCACTCTGATCTCTGATTTTAGGTTAGCAACACATCACCCGACACTAAAATGGCTAAATTCAATACCGAAGATTCAAGTTTAGAGATTTGATTCTCCAAAAGCTCATCTTTAATAAAGAAACTAATAATGGAAAGCTCACCACCAATTTGGAGAGTCACTTCGAGGTCATAAGAGAAGTCCACCCAGCCACTTACTGGTTGTAGAATTAAGATGGGAGATCTTGAAGCATCTTTGAAATATAGAATATCTCAAGAAATATTTTCACTAAAGGTAATTGCAAGACCCACATAATAATGAAAAGCTACCTTATTTTTTCCCACAATTTTGTGCAAAGCCCTTTGGTTTTGATTTTCAATGATAAACCCATGGTACATAAAATTCCTTGCGAGTTGGTTTTCACCGACTCATCTAAGGCTCTCAAAGCCTTTAGTATTAGTTTTTAAGAGTAAACCCAAGACACATGAAATTCTTGGTGACTTGGCCTTCACTAAATTGTCCAAGGCACTCAATGCCCTTGGTATCAGTTTATAAGAGATGAACCAAAGGCACTGAAAGATTCTTGCAACTCGGTCTTCACCGACTCGTCTAAAGCTCCCAAAGCCTTGGTATTTGTTTTCAAGTGTGAAACCAAGAATCGATGAAAACTACATGCGATTGATCCTCATCAACTCATCCAACACAGAATCACTTACAATTCAGTCTTCAATGACTCATCTAAGCATGTCTCAAAACCAATGAACCAAAGGCACACAATTACAAGTAACTCAGAAAGAAATGAGAAAATATTTGAGTCATACAAAATTTAGTCTTTTATTTATTCATAAGAATTTGCAGGACTTTTTATAAATGACTCAATAAAATATATAATTTTTCATCATGGGCCTAGAGCAATCGTGTGAGTAGAACTTGGAGGATGAGTAGGAGCAATACCTGGAGTAGGAGCGTCATATGAGGTATTTGGTCAATCAGATGAAAAAGAGGAGCTGGCTTCCTCAATACAGCCTGCCTCAGCTACGTCTTCATCTGATCCACTGCCCACCTCCTCATCTTCCTTTGCTATTCCTAGTCTACCTTTGATCTCTAGTGTCTCAAGGATGTCGAGGCAACTGCCCACCCTAGAAGTGTACTTGAATTGGTAGGGTTGACTTTAAACAAGTAAAGGAGCTTCTTCACCAAGTGATCGAACCCCACTTTGTAAGCAAGAGCGACCTCCACTTTACTGAGGGAACCATTATGATACTTTTAAATTATTTTCTTCTCGAAGGCACTCAATTCTAAGTATGCTACATGTTCTTCAAGGTCTTGAACATGAGAAAGGAGAGAAGCAAGCTTCTACTCAGTCCCTTTGAGTAGCTTGTGCAACGTCATGTTAGAGAGACTCCTAAAGAGCTGCCTCCTCTTGCAGCCTCATGTTCAGTTCTTCCACATTGAGCTGAGCCACCCTACCCCGCTCGTAAGCACCCTCTCTCTCCCCCTCTTCTCTAACTCAACTTCCATAGTGAGGTACTTGATCCCCTATTCAGAGAGACTCAAGTCGTGACGGGAACGGTGAAGATCCTCTTAGAGTCCTTTTATCTCTTCCTAAGCTTGAGCAAGGAAGGAAACTCTCTATCTAGAGAAAGCGATAATAGCATTGATCTTTTCAGCCCGAATGGCCAACTCACAATCTATATCTACCCAAATCATCTTAAAATGATCTAACTCACTCCCTCTTTTAGCAAACAGTAACTCGGTTGTCTACAGAGCATCCTTGTGAGCTGACACCTCCTTCCGAAGCCTAAATAAAAGCTTGTGGGCTGACTTGTACTGGCGAAATAACTCGGTGTCCATGAGCAACCTCCAAGTAAGATAGCTACAGACAATATGATAATGTTAAGATTAGGTACTCTGCGCAGTAAAATGTGGTCATTTGGTAAAAAATCTAATTAACTACCTGAGATTGGTCAAACCTGGATTCTAGACTAACCCTCTTGAATGCAATCAATGATCCAAAACAAAAATAGCATCATCTGTTGGCTCCTATCACGTCAGGGGCCAGTCTTAGTTGACCCAATTAGGGTCATCCTCAACTTCTTCCACTCAGGAGAAGAAAGCTCGCTGATGCAGTAGGGGTAAGGGCCACAGATACAGACCTCCTCGAAGAACCCTTAGTGAAGCTGACTCCTCCTTTACAACCAGCTCCTCCCTCACAACCGGCTCCTTACCGACCCTCTTTGAATACTCAAGAGCCTCACTTAGTGTGACTTGCGTAGTAGGTCCGGCCTCATCCCTAGTCAGGATCTCAATTCTTGTTGACTCTATAATAAGGCAATCGCCCTTTGTAGCTTCGTCCTACGGTAGCCAACTGCGGAGACTATCCACCCAAATTGACGACCTCAGGTAGGGATACCTTGAAGGCTAAAACCCAACTAGTCGGCTCAGGCGTAGGCTCAGTTGCCTCCTATAAGCACAAAGAGGTCCTTCATATCACCCTCAGCTTGACGATGACTCTAGGAGATAGTTTTCTTCCTCTTTTTCTTCTACGACCGCTTGGCTCAGGCTGTAGATGTACCCGAACGTAGACCTAGTGGGGGCTGTGAGCTCAATAGGGTCCTAACATTAAGCTTAGACCTACTCCTCTACTAACTCAGTACGTACGTAGTTGCTTTTGATATCTTACAAAAGAACCAGCTGGAGAGCATCTTTCCGCTGCACTTCAAGAGCTAAAAGTATAGGCGCCGGCAAGATTTTCCTATATAACTAGTGTATGAGATTTGCCAGCAGCTCGAATCAGAGCAATATGAAAGAAGATTTCACATCGGCAATACCACTTGTAGGCTTAAATCTTTTCTAGCCCTTACTTCTCCACTTCGGAGAGCTTTGTCACCTTGAAGCTCTCCTTCTTAATCTCTGGCCATGTAGGGTAGGCCAGCATAAAGTATGTACCAAGAAGAAAGAATAACTTCTCCTTCAATCCATTGTAGCATCACTGATGTTTGACACCAGCTGAAAAGAGCCTATTGATTGAAGATAGAAGTGTCTCTCACCCTTTCAAACCTTGGCACATAGCAAGTAACCCAAAATTCCTAAGGTTGACTCGACATTCACCCAGTGGTAGATGACGATGATGGCGACATGAAAAGCCAAGAAGTTGGTCTTCAATTACACATATGATATGCCAAACTCTTTAAATACCCGTTGAAGAAAAGGATGCAGTGAAAGACGAAGACTAAACTCAAAATGGCGCCAATAAATTAGCACCAAATCACTCCCATGGTGGTTGAAGGTGTGATTAGACAGAAGAAAAAACATCATGAACACATTTAGAATGTTGTACACTTTTGCCCATTCCTCAAGGCTGTAGGCATATAAAATTGCCTATAGGTCCCTTAGCACAGCTCGGCACGATAATTCGACAAATCAACGGACGTTCGAGTGACGAGGCGACGAGGCACGCAAGCAACGGAACGCGTTCGCATGTGGAACCAATCCAACGGTTCGTCCAACAACAAAATGGATTTGAACTCAAACACCAAGGCGGATTTACTGCCAAATAAAGACCCGGACCATCAAATCAAAGTCCAGACAAATCAAATGAAGAACCGGAAGACGAAAAAGACGGAAAACACCCTAAGGGGGCTCGGTAAAAACCGAGCCACCTCGGGGTGACTCAGCCTAGTGCCGAGCCACCCTGAGGTGGCTACCCAGATCTGTGCCAAATGCACAGACCTGGTTGCCTATAAATAGGCGGGGTGATTCGACTTTTTGGAGGACTCTTTTGGAGAGCCGAAACTCTGCCGGATTGAGACCTCGTGCTTGAGTTTTTGAAGGCTTGAAGGCTTGGACATTCGGATCTGATTCTTGGCGAGCACCCGCATCACACAAGGCAGGAGTTCGAGAGGATCGAGATCTCAGATCTACGTCGTTACACTCCGGATCAAAGCTTGGTCTTTGATCCTGAGATTCGAGCGGTTGTTTCCTTGGTGAAACAATCCCTCCGGCTATTATTTCCTTGGTGAAATAATACCCGTAATACTTTGTAGATCTGCTTGGATCCAGATCTCGCGGTGGTCAACGGAACAACCATCGGCGCAGGCAAACAACCCACGCAAGCGAGTGACCGGATAACAGGAGCTCGCGATTTGTTCGGTAAACAAAAGAAAAGTTGTAATTTTTCTTTCTTTGTTTGATTTTCATTGTAAACCGGATCTTATAAAAAGATCGGATCTTTGTAACGCAAAAAGTTGTTAACTAAGAGTGCAATAGAATCGTCGATGAAGAAACCATCAATTTTTCCCGCGAACAATCTGGCGACCACAGTGGGAGCCGCCGATCTCGCTGCCGAGATCGGAGCGTCGCAGCCACGGATCTCGATCCCGGTCGTGGAGGAGGTCGAGTATGAGTTCGACCAGCAGAAGTACGAGGAGTACGTGTCCTCGTCCGGATCTACCTCCCCCGTAAGTCCAAGAAGTCCCAGAAGTTCTTCTCCAGGAGAAAAGTCCGTTGGTGCGAAGAAGTTGAAGCTACCAACGACAACCTCACCCCGATCGACGCCGGAGTTGCGTCGGGTGAAGTTCCACCGGCCTCTAAGCAGGTCAAATCCGCCATTGAAGGCGCAGTGACTCTCTCTAAGAGAGCCCGCCAGAGACAGCGTCAACGCCTTGTGAAGCAATTCGTAAAGGCCATGGAATCTGTTGACGGGGTCCGCTACCATGCGAATCTGAAGAACAAACGAGGTAAACAGCCTCAACAACAAATGAAGGGTGGTTCCTCCAAGCCATCAACTATGGAGTGGGTCCGTGTAAAACGGAACGGTTCGACGCTGGAGGAGCGTATCCGCAAACGCCGCGCATTATCGGCGCAAGCACGGGCCAAAGCTGAAGAAGCCCCTCGGAAGCTACAGAAGGAGGTGGTCAAGAAGCCGCCATCAACTCGTAGGGTTTGGAGGCCGAAGTCTGAAGTGACGGTTCAGACCAAGGAGCAACAACCACAGCCCCCAAAGATTCAACCTCCGGCGAATCAACCCAAATCGTCGGTGATTTCCGCAACTGTTCTGGGAGATCCTGCAGGACCATCCTAGAAGAGGAAATCAGTTTTGGAGCATCTCGGTCCACTTCCCAAGGAACGAGGTAAAGCTCCAGTCCAGGAACGCTTGGGGCCAATGAAGAAGTCCCAAACAATGCAACATGCTGGGGGTCGCCACAACCCTCAACATTTGGAGAAAATCGTGGCACCCAAGCGCACAACTTTGCGCATCGAAGTGCAAGAGCCCGCTAAAGGTTCACGCCTACAAAGGCGCATTTCGAGGCGTGTGACTCTGGAAGGCCCAAAGAAGGCAATTCATCCTCAGAAGGAAACGTTGTCGTCTGAGGACGATGACGTTATACCTGGGAGATCGTGCCAACACACGATAGGTTTCTCCGACCTTCAAACGGACGAGCTATACTATCGAGCCGGGGGTACGAGTAAATCCAGAAAGAGGAGCCCTCAAAGGTTTGAGACTCAGTGTCCTTGCTCGAAGCTCATTCGGGCGGTACTGTCTGAGTGCAACTATGTCAAGACAGTCCCCGAGAGAGTCTCGGTGTTCGAAAGACTCAGCACTGGAACGCCAAAACCAAGGCATAGGCGTTTCCAGCGAAGAAGAACGATGGTCGAAGACGATGAACATTCAAGGGTCACCGCCAATATGACCAGCACAGGAATATCGGCTCAGGATAACCCCGAGGCGATTCCAGAAATACCCCGACGTGTAACTCGTCTCCAATCCGGGGCTATCATTCGTGCAATGTATGGTAGGGTTCGGACAAGAGTATATTCGGGAGATGAAGAATCAGATGCTGGCTCAGCAGTTGCGTCTGATAACACCGTGTCCAGTGAAGGACAACCCCGCGAGTCGTTTATGATAAGCGCGGAGCAAGTGGCCAAGATGCTCGAAGATGCCATGGCCAAACAACAGGAAAGCTTTAGGTTTGAAATGCAGATGGCCATGCAGAACATGAGAGAGATGCATGACCAACAGATTCAAGCATTGAGGAACCAACAAGGCGAACCAAGTCGTCATAACCAGAACAACCTGGAAGATGAAGACACAAATGAAGCTCGTAATACCAATAACCCTCCCATCAATCCAGGGGGTGGTAACGAGAATGCTAGTGAAGACACAGGTGAAAGCCTGAAAATTAAAAATCTCGAGAGCAAGATCAATACATTGATTTCTGCTCAAGAGACGAAAAAGACGGGCATTCCTTGTCCATACCCAAGAGAGTGGGAATCAATCCCATATCCGACGAAGTTCAGTCTAATTAACTTCACGCCGTTTAATGGGATGGGTTCACCTACTCAGCATTTGATTTACTTCAAATCGCATTTGGGAGTCATCTCTGGTAATGAGCCTCTGATGGTGCGGTCATTCGTTGGCACTCTTCGTGGAGCCGCCTTCGATTGGTATCGTCGCCTCAAGCCAGGAAGCATAAACAGCTGGGACGACATGGAGACTAAGTTCCTCACGAATTTCTTCGATGATGACACCGAGATCTCTATCGGATCGTTGCTCGATGAGAAGCAGAAAGATGGAGAGTTAGTCGACACCTTCGTCAAAAGGTTCCGGAACAAGGCGATGAATTGCCGGGACCCGATCACTGAGGAATTCATCCTCCAGACCTGCCACAACAACCTTTCGCTGGATGTGTTGGAAGCAATGGGCACAGCACCATCCAAGACCTGGAAGGATTTGAAGGTTCGAGGAGAGCAAGCTGAGCGATTCCTCAGAAGAAAGAAGGCGGAGAGAGGCCAACCGGCAACAAATCCTCCGAAACAGAACTTCAACCAAAAAGGGAAAGGTAAAGCTCATGCTAATGCCGTTGATGTTAACCAAACTTTTGAATTACAACCTCAACAACAGCAGCAGCAACGAGCGCCACAACAATCGCAGCCACATTGGCAGCAACGGCCTCAGAAGCAAAAGTCTTCGGAGCTGAGGTTTCCCAAAGTCTACTCCTTCAAGGATGATGAAGTTCCCGGCATTTTCAAGTACTTGTTAGAGAACAACAAAATCCAGTTGTCGGCGATCGTAGATCATGAAGGGGCCACCAAGGTGATGGACCCGAAGTACTGCGCGTATCACAGAGCGGTCCACCACCCAACGAAGTCTTGCTACTACCTTAAGGACAAGATTCAGGCGTTGATCGACGTAGGGGTCATAACCCCGAAACCAGCCAAGAATGTGGGAGCAAACGCGGTGTCAATAAGTTTTGGATCAGTGCCTGCAGCTTGGTTCGAGCCAAAGCACGTCACCAAAGTCGGGATGAAGACAGTGAATGACGATCCGCACGGACAACGCCAAAAAGGACTCGTCCCACACACAGCCCCAAATGGTAAAATTCTCTGGGTGCACCCCGACCTGATTGGAGATGAACAATGGGCCGGATCGTCATCCAAGAAGAAGTCCAAAGGGAAAGGGGAATCTTGTTATGGAGTCTCTGCTATCCCAGGAGAAGATGACGAAAGAATCCCCGCTTTCCCGCTCTCCGACGAAGAACAGGAGGTCTTTGCGACCCGGAGTGGAAACGAATATCACTTCAAATATCCATCTCCTGGTGATCAATTAGCCAAGCAGGGGATGACAAAACGGGGACCAGCTAAAACTCTCACAGAGCTGGGGGTGATTATGGTTCCTAAACCGACTGAAGATGCTCGACGACAGCCGGTAGATAAGCAGAAAGAAAAGAGGCCCGAGGAGGTTCAAAATCCGAAGCAGTCTCGTTTCAGTCGTCCGATTGGAAAAGATAAACCGGAGAGTTCAAAAACTCCACGTGCCTTCGACATTATGGCTCAGCTAGCTAATATTCTAGCGCGGATAACGCTGTATGAGCTGCTGCGATTGTCTAAGGAGACTAGAGAAGCCTTACAAGAAGCCTTGGCCGATTCGGAAGCATTCCTCACTCGAATCAAACCGGCGCCTGAGGAACTTGAACTTTTAGCTCAACAGTGCAATGTGGCAGCTAAGAACCTTCCCTGCATCACCTTCACCAAAGAGGACATGCAGACGAAGAATTCAAATCATGATCGACCCCTGTACTTCGTCGGGTACATTGGCTCCAGCGAAGTCAACCGAATCCAAGTGGATCCGGGTTCCGCTGTGAGTATTATGCCGCTTCGCCTAATGCATAGCCTTGGTATTCCAGTCAGCAAATTGGCGTCTACAGGCACGGTCATTTACGGATTCAACACCAGCGGATCAAGGCCTTTGGGTAAGATCCGGATAAAGTGCTAAATGGGCGATCTGAAGACGGAGGTCACGTGCTACGTGATTGATGCTGAGACATCCTATAACTTACTATTGGGTCGGCCTTGGATCCATAGTAATGTTATAGTTCCCTCCACCTTATATCAGTGTTTGAAATATGTCGACACTGATGGAAGGATCAGGACGGTGGTCGCGGATAAGCAACCATTCAAAGGGTATAAGAATTACTTTACAGATTCTCTCCTTTATGGTAACGAATCCGATATGGAACCATCGATCCAGGGCACGGACAGCGGAGAAGAAGCTGATTCCGAGGCCGGATTCGATTACAATGGCGGTTTTGTTTTAAATGACATTGTACCCTTTGTAATCAATCTTGACGATGAACAATCGTCAGATGGCGGTTGTAACTGGTAACTTGCCGATATTGAAATAAATCATGGTTTAGAGTACTCCTTGTCTCTTGATGATGCGATAAAGGGATTATATGATAATCTAGATTTATGTATGTCGCTCCGATCATCATATGTAACGAAGAGAAGTCTCCAGCATTCTTTCGGAACAACCCGGATTATTCCTGCCAAAATAGGGGGACAAAAAGAAGTGTTCTACGGTAAGGGAGAAAAATCTTCCGTTGCCAGATCATTTCCTAAGAGAAGATGAGGATGATGACAAATCTGGTCTGCACTTATCTAAGTATAGTCCGGAAGCACGCATGCTCATGGAAAAACAAGGGTACGACTTCACACTCGGAGAAGGTTTATACTTCGATCGAGGTTCCCGTATCCCAGTCAAAGCGGCATATGTACCAAAAGGGAAACCGGATGACTATTATCGTCACAAGAGAGGCTTAGGCTATGTTTCATCAGATGACGAATGTGGTTGGCAAATTATCGATCAAATTGCTAACAAAGCTAAGGATGAGTATTTGCCAGATTCTTTAGCTGAGGATTCTGACACAAGTTTGGGAGAAATGTTCAAGACATTAATGTCGAACATGACTACGGCTGATCCATCTACGTTGGAGGACGACGATCAAATGCCAACGTGGGAGGACCCATGGGTTCATCACCTAAACATGCAGTATGGTGATAGGTTCGAACAGAGAGAGCCACCTACCGAAGACGAAGTAGTCCAAATTAATATGGGCGATGAGGCCAATCCAAAGCCCATATTTATCAGCGGTAGTCTTCCCCCAGATGAGAAGGAGGAATTAATTGCGCTAATCAGGGAATATATCGATGTCTTCGCCTGGAACTACGAAGACATGCCAGGGCTCGACCCCAATGTGGCAATGCACCGCCTCGACATCAAACCGGATGCTAAACCTATCAAACAACAGCAAAGACGGTTTCGTCCGTAGATTATGGAAGCCATCGAGGCAGAGGTTAAGAAGTTGATCGACTTAGGATTTATCCGAGAGGAACAACATCCAGACTAGTTAGCCAACATCGTTCCCGTCATGAAGAAGAATGGCAAAATCAGGGTTTGCATCGACTTCAGGAACCTGAATGAAGCATGTCCAAAAGACGATTTTCCTCTCCCGATCACGGATGTCATTATTGACAATACATGCGGATTCGAGAGAATGTCCTTCATGGACGGCTTTTCGGGGTATAACCAAATCAAGATGCACCCGGATGACGAGAAGCATACAGCATTCAGAACGCCCTTCGGTATCTTCTGCTACACGGTGATGCCTTTCGGTCTGAAGAACGCAGGTGCCACATACCAACGAGCAATGGCCAAGATTTTCCAGAAGCACCTCAGGAAAACGGTTGAATGCTACGTTGATGATTTGGTGGTAAAAAGCCGTAACAAAGAAGATCACATCAAAGACTTGAGAACGATGTTTGATCTCATGCGGAGTCATCAATTAAAGATGAATCCCACAAAATCCTTCCTCGGAATGTCCAGCGGAAAATTCCTTGGATTCGTCGTCACCACTAAAGGTATACATATCGATCCTGATAAGGTGAAGGCGATACATGAACTGCAACCCCCGAGGAATCTAAGAGACCTCAGAGGATTGCAAGGGCGTTTAGTTTACATCAGGCGGTTCATCTCAAATCTTTCAGGGAAGTACCAACCATTTTCTAAGCTAAACAAGAAGGGCGTGTCATTTGTTTGGGACGATGCTTGCCAAAAAGCATTCGAAGATATCAAGGCATATCTGATGAATCCCCCTGTTCTTATTGCACCAAAATCAGGTAAACCGTTCTTGATTTACATCAAGGTGATGAACCATTCGATAAGTGCTTTATTAGCACAAGACGATGATAATGGTCACGAACAGGCAGTCTATTACCTAAGTCGGACCTTGATAGGCGCCGAATCTCGGTATCCGATGATCGAGAAAGAATGTCTCGCATTGGTATTCGCAGTACAGAAGATGCGACATTACTTGGTTGGCCAGACGATTTACTTCATTGCTAATGTTAATCCGGTACGGGTGTTCATGACTCAACCGGGTTCGATGAATTGGCGGTTAGCGAAGTGGGCCCTTCTCTTGTCCCAGTATGATTTGCACTTCAAACAGCAGAAGTTGGTCAAAGGACAAGTGATTTGTGATCTTTTGGCGGCAAGTCCGACAACAGATACGGTTAAGGTATATGATGACTTGCCAGATGAAACCCACGAGGTTAATACCACATCACACCAATAAGTATGGCAGTTATACTTTGATGGTGCTTCGAGAGCAGTTAATAAGGCAATAACCCCTGGATGTTCTAGAGTCTCCTCCGGAGTTGGAGTTGTCTTAGTTTCCCCAGGGAAGCACGTGATGCCTCGATCTTATTCACTGACGAATCCATGTTCCAATAACGTAGCCGAGTACAACGCGCTCCTCATTGGACTTAGTTTCGCCAAAGAGCTGGGGATCGAATATCTCGAAGCTTTTGGGGATTCTCAATTGATAGTCAACCAAGTTCGTGGAGAGTATGAAGTCAGGAACCCAGATCTGATTTCGTACCACCAGGAGGCCGTCAGAATGGCAGATTCTTTTGAAGAATTTTATATCGAATACATCCCGCGTCTCCAGAACGCTTATGCGGATGCACTGGCAGCACTAGCAGTATCACTCGCGCAGCCGCCCGAAACTGAACTGCTAGTCACAGTAAGATCACACCAACTCTGCATACCCATATACGATATGGATATCGAAGAGGAGGATGATAGAAACGAAAACGCCAAAGAGGTGAACTCAACCCAAATCGGGTCTGAGTCCCGAGATTGGCGCTTTCCCATTATTGATTACGTCCAATATGGCATTTTGCCAGAGGATGTAAAAGAAAAAGAATCTATTCGCCGAAGAGCGCCACGGTTTTTCTATAATACTGAGACCCGTACGTTATATCGCTGGGGATATGATGATCTGCTTCTCCGATGCCTTTCGAACGCAGAAGCAAAAGAAGTTCTCAAGGAAGCATATGAAGGAGAATGCGGTGCACATCAGCCTGGTCCCAAGCTGTATGATCGAATCAGAAGAATGGGATATTTCTGGCCAACAATGGTTCGTGACGCGATCGAGTACGCCCGAGAGTGTCACGCTTGTCAAGTGCATGCAAATTATATGCACCAACCACCGGAGCGGTTACACACGTCAACCATGTTCTGGCCGTTCGAGACATGGGGTATGGATATTGTCGGTCCTATCTTTCCTCCTTCAGTCAAAGGTGATCGATTTATTCTCGCTATCACCGACTACTTTTCAAAGTGGGCTGAAGCCATTCCGCTTAAAGAAGTGAAGACGAACAATGTCATCAACTTCATCAAGCATCATGTCATATATACACACGGCGTGCCGAGGCGGATCATTCATGACAACGGTCCGCAATTCGTAAGCAACGCCTTCATCAGGTTCTGTGACAAATTCAAAATTCAAGATGTTTCGTCAACGGCTTATTATCCCGCCGTTAATGGATTAGCTGAGGCTTTCAACAAGACGATCATCAAGATCTTGTCAAAACTCGTGAAAACCAATAAGCGAGATTGGGACGAGAAACTCGGCGAAGCACTCTGGGCTTACCGCACCACCATACACACACCCACGGGAGCTACTCCATATTCGTTGGTGTACAGATGTGAAGCTGTGCTACCGTTGGAGATTCAAATCCCCTCCCTTCGGATCGCTCTCGCAACGGAGATGACGACCGAAGAACAGCATCAAAAACGTCTCGAAGAACTCGAAAGGTTGGACGAAAAACGCTTGGAAGCTCAACAACACATCGAGTTCTATCAAGCTAGAATTTCCAGGGCTTTTGACAAAAGGGTCCGCCAAAGAAGCTTCAAGGAAGGAGATCTGGTCCTCGCTGCTCGCCGACCGATAATCCTCACCTCCAAGAAGAAAGGTAAATTCGAACCCAAGTGGGAAGGACCGTTTGTAATAGACACAGTCTATTCAAACGGCGCTTATCGCCTAATTTCTTTAGAGGGCGTCAGACAATTAATGCCAATAAATAGGAAGTTCCTGAAAAAGTACTATCCCTAGTACATTCAGGATAACTCATTTATCGGGAAGTTTCTTGAAGAATATTACACTTAATATTCTGGAGGATAACCCAAATTCTTTTTTTTACCTCTAAATTTCCCTCACTGATCAATTTCAATTGACAGTGGGTTCCCAAAAATGTTCTTCTGGCCCTCTTGATTCTTTCCATGAACGAGAGGTCTACTTTCAGTTCGGAGTCCCCTTTTGATAAACGAAAGAACTCCCTTCCTTTTCTCTTCGGTTAAACCTTCTCATGGTTATAACCGAAGTTGAAATTTCACTTCGATAAACGAAAAACTCATCTTCTGATCAGATAACCAATCCTATAAAAGGTAAGTTTATCTAGATCTTTCAGATTCTCGGAGTGGAGATCCCACTTCTAGTTTCCTTCTTGCACTGGAAATAGAATATAAAATTCTTCCTTTCCAGAATCAAGGAATAGAATATAAAATTCTTCCTTCCTTGCTCGGGGAATAGAATATAAAATTCTTCCTTTCCCACAACAACTCTTTTTCCAAAATTTATCAATTTAGGATTCATCTTAGGAAGTTTATCCCGAATCCTAAGCAGGGATAAGTCTGCGCCTAACACGCGCTACCGGTTTAGTCTTTCTCCGTAGAAGAAGACACCAGAGTTCGATTCTGGGGTATTTTATCCTGAAACCTAAGCAAGGATAAGTCCGCGCCTAACACGCGCCGCCGGTTAGTTCTTAACCATTAAAAAGAACACTCGTCCACATATTCAACATTGTGGCAGGTTGTTATTAATAACACCAAAATCCATGCCTTACACGCGTGGGGAATTTTATCCTGAATCCTAAGAAAGGATATGCCGACACCTAACACGCGTCGCTGGTTTAGTCTTTTTCCGCAGAAGAAGACACCAGAGTCTGACTCTGGGGACCTTTGTCCCGAAGCCTAAATAGGGATAAGCCAACGTCTAATACACGTTGCTGGGTAGCCTATTCTCATAACAATGGCGAAGTCTACATATTCGAAGTTGTAGCAAAAAGTCTAAGGGAGTTCATTCCTTTAGCACAACGTCACATGCGGAACGGATTAAAACAATCCGTATGTAAGCCCGACTCAAACGGTAGTCGGTAAGAGCACGTCAAATCCGTTGAAGGCTGAGGATTTGCCAAAAATCCTAAGTCAACGTCTCACACACGTTGCTGTTTAGTCTTTTCACAGGAGAAAGACGAAGTCTACGTATTCAATGTCGTAGCACTAAAAGAGTTAACTCTTTTAGCTTAACGTCATGTGCGGAACGGATTTAGACAATCTGCATACTAGCCCGACTCAAACGGTAGTCGGTAAAGGCTAATCAAATCCGTTAAAGGCTAGGGGTTAGCCAAAAATCCTAAAGCCAACACCTAATACGTGTCGCCGGGTAGCCCATTCCTGTAACAATGGCGAAGTCTATGTATTCGACATCATAGCACAAAGTCTCAGAGAGTTCAATCTCTGAGCGCAACGTTACATGCGAACGGATTTAAACAATCCGTATGCTAGCCCGACTCAAACGGTAGTCAGTAAAGGCTCATCAAACCCGTTGATGGCTGGGGGTTTGCCAAAAATCCTACGAGTATTATGGTCAATCATTTCAAACGGAATGAG
>BQKN01056526.1:35286-61318 GCA_022839385.1 Asparagus kiusianus
CCAAAAATCCTACGAGTATTATGGTCAATCATTTCAAACGGAATGAGGAATCATAATAAAGATAAAGATGAAAACCAGTTTCACTAAGAAAATCAAAAGTCAAAGTACACAGTAAACCAAATCATACATCAAGTCCATGACCAAAAATCTACTGACTGATCTTAGAAAGCTTCTCATCATAAGCTTGCCTAAGTTCAGCTCTAATGGACTCCTCGGTGGCGGTCGAAGTCTTCGCAGCAGTCTCCTCTGTCTCGACTAGCTTCTGCTTCAAGGACTTCAACTCATCAGACAAAGCCGTGCAGGTTTGCTGATCCTGTGCTCTCGTCATCTGAAGAATTCCCAAAGTCTCCTCTTCTTCGCGGAGTTCTCTTCTGAGCCGGTCTATCTTGGTCTCACAAGAGGTGATGGAAAAGTCGAGCTCGGCAAGTGAGGATAACCGGGTAGCAAGACCGGTCTCAACTCGATCCACTCGATCTCCCTTCACCTGAATCTCAAGCTCAGCGAGAATCTAAGTCTCGTGTAGTAACTGTAAGCGGGTATCCAGCTCAGCAGCAATAAATGAGGAGGCGCCTGCATCTCGGAGCTCACGAAACGTCTGAAGCTCATGCTCTAAGCAATCGAGGTCGTCAACTATAGCTTGTGCCAAATCTGGATATCCTGCTCCCCTTATCAAATTGACATTGGAATCAAGGAAAGGCTTGAATTGGCGAAGAAGGAGTCCACCGTGGAAGAGCTTGCCAATCATAACATTCATGAAGGATAAGAAGGAGCGGAGTTCTATGCAGAGAACGATCTTCTCAGGATCGTCGTCTGATAGCAACTCCTTCACTAGGGTATGAAGCCGAGAAGAAGGCCCTACACAAAAGAAGAAACCCGTCAAAAATGCTTTGAGGAGGAAATAAATAACATTCTCAGTTGTTCAATTCATAACCTCTTGAGTCACTAGGGGTAGTGGAGGTGTAACGGCTGTAGGTGCATCAATTGGTGTAGTTGGTCTCACAGCCGGCTCAACAGGGTTATTCTCGACGAAAGCTCCTGTCAAATTCATAACAGAATTCGCAGAGGCATCACATTATAGCTGCATTAGTCAAAATTGGCTAGTCCTATAATCAACTTAGGAGGAGGCACATACCTTCAAAGGAACCGTTCTCGGGATTGTTAGCGAAGGTGGACTCAGAAAACATATCTCCAGGTAACTGGTCATCAATCTGAGAAGAGCTATACATGAAGTGCAGCATGGGAGTGTCCGCAAACAAGCCTTCCTCGTCAAAATCATCAATCGAGAAGTCTGACGCAAGAGAATATAAGTACCAAAGAAGAATGAAGAGACTACAACCAATAGAAATGAGTTACCTTTCACGGGTGCGTTAGCCTCTTTGTTTCCAAAATCCTCGTTCGCCTCCTGCAAGTTATCTGAAGGAGCAAGAAGTACAGGGACAATTAGAAGATGTACAAATTCCTTTGTGTGCCATCTCAAAGATACATTGTCAATAGTAGATGTACCTGGATTCGTGGGATCAGGTCCTACATTGATATCCTCCCTAATGTCAGCAACTCCCGTAGGCCTTTCTACCTGGGGCAGGGGGTCAGACTCACCAGGAGATACAGGAACGGGATCGGGACTCATCTCGCTCTCTCCACGTTCTCCTATATAGAGATGGAAAAGCATGAGTCAATGTTCAGAATAATCAAGAGGATGGTCTTTAGGGTAGAGGTTACCTCCGTCACTAGCAGGATCATCACCAGCCAAGTCCATATCAGAGGCTCGGGAAGCTGCACGTGGCTTACGGGCTAATCTCTTCCGCCTAGCAGCAGGGACAATAGTCGAAGGTCTCGCTCGGGGAGGAGGACGAAACTCTTCTTCCTGGTCACCAATGGTCCCTGAAATATCAAACCATTGTCAGCCTTAATAATTCTGGAAAGCAGAAGAAAAGATGAATGATTAACCTCGCTCGGAAAAGTCATCGTAATCTTTAGGATCTCCGCCTGAAGCCTCGTCTGCAGAATGGAATGTCCTCTGTCCCTCTTCATCAATCCGACGAGTCTTGTTCCGTGTCCTCTGTGACCGAGCGTTCTCCCAAATCCTACGGGAATCAACCTGAGAAGCTTCCTCAGCCTCTAGCTCTGCAATCGGCTTCACGGGGATAGTCTTATTGGCTGCTAACAACCACTTGCAGCTCAAGAAAGTGAGGTTCAACTGCCGATCAGAACTCGGAAGACTGAACTTAGCACCAGTACAGCCAGTCACGGTCCACAACCAAGCACAGAGACCGTCCACCAAACCGCCGTGGGCCCGAAGCTGCTGACGGGGATTCCCGACGTAAAGCTGATCATAGCCAAACTGGCGAGCGAATCGACAGGGTAGATATGGCTCTATGAAACACTGATCCCTTACCCGAAAAGTCAGGTAACCTGGCCTAATGTTCACCAGCCAGTTAAAGCAGCCAATGTCTAGGTGAGTTCGATACTCCCTCGGCCTCTCCTCATCTGTCAAACAATCGCCGTATCGGCCGGAGAACTGCGGAAAGCAAGTGGAAAATGTCCAACACTTGTGGACCTGTAGCTGCTGTCTGATGTCAGAAAATCCGCGCCCCTCCCACTTGCCATTCTCAAGCAACTGTAGTAAAGGAACGGAATGGTCTGTGGCGCTCGGTACCGACATCATATCCGAACGGTGAAGGACGAACCAGGCCATCAAGTAAGTGTACGGGAGCTCCGTCTTAATGGTGGGAATCTGACCCGGCAAATCACTTTCCTTCCGTGTAAAGGCACCAGAAAGCTGTCGAAGTCCTCGATGAATGTTAGCCACCATCACCGGAAGAAGAGAGAGTTCTTTCTTGTAGGCGAGCTGGACTGCTGGGTAGAGCACTTCCAAGGGCAAGGCATTGCCAGACTGATAGGGAACCACACACTTCTTCAACCAAATAGCGAGATAACCGGCAAGAAGAGTCATCGGTCGAATCGGTGCGGTCGTATGCCATAAGAAGGATTTGAACTTAGTCCCTGCGGGAAAGCCACCCTCAGAACTGCTAGTGGTATAAGAATGAGCGTCAATCTTCTTCAGTAGACTGTTCACCCCTGAGGGAGTAAGTGGGGCCAACTCACAAATAGCCTCGCCAGAATTGCTCTCCAGATTCTTGAACAAATAATTTGCAAACTGCTTCAGACCCACGGATGCCTTGGTCCTCTTTGCTAAAGGCTCAGACTGCGCCAAAGCAATGTGATAGTGACAAGTGAGATCCCATAGAGTCTCATAGCGATCGGGCATACGATCCTTCAACTGGTCCAATTCATGATTAGAGGGAAAGTACTCCTGGTATAGCATCTGTCCCATGGGCAAGCCAGAAATCCTGTGCATCTCGTGAAGAGCCAAGCCCAACTCCCCTTGCCTGGTCAGAAAAGTGTTCAAATCTGGATTATATAGATCGAACAAAGCACAGAAATGCCTCGTGCTGACGGGCAAGCTATACATGGTGGCACGAACGGCTGCATATAAACCACAAGCGTGCAACTCCTCGCTCCATCGGCTTAAGACGTATGTCGTCATGCGAGTCCACCAAAACTTGTCCAAGGAATGGACCCAACCATAAATCCTGTGACGCGTCGCAGGCATCTCCCGTCCTAGAGCAGCGAGGCGGTTCCTCAAGGTAGAAGCGGTGGCAAGGAACTCGTTACGTGGTGGCGCATCCAGCCCTAATACCCCAGGATGCAATCCGGTGACATGACTCCTACTCGAGCCAGGGAACGCCTGATGAGTGATGTAGCCGCAGTGGACGCTCTCGTTCTCCTCCGTCAAGCGACACGACATCTCCCGTGTCACAGCCTGACGCCTGAGCTCAGTCAATGAACGATGCCGAGGAATCTTCGGCAAATATATGAAGCCACTGCTAGTCTTATGAAGCCACTGCTCGGCCTCAATAAACACGGCATCCGGGTCCTCGATAGAGTCGCCAAATAAGAAATCGCTCTTCCGGAGAGGCTGAATAGAACTGGCGTCCTTCACGAAAGGTGCATCTGTAATCAACTGTCGGAGAGCTCGATGCCCACCTTCCTTCACCACTTGAGCAACCTCAGTCGATGTGCCCAAAGTAAACTGAGGAGTAACCGGAATGGGGGAAAGGTCGTCGGAAGTCGAATAGTACTCGCCACGACGCCCATATACTGCATGAGACGAGAATGATCCAGAAGGGTACCCCACTGGAAATAAAACAGTTAAATACCTATTAGTCTCAATTATAAAAGGAAATTGAACTCATCTTACAAATGGGTATGATAGAGTCATTGCCTTATAAAGGGTGAGACGATTTGGCCACATTGTGCAATCACAAGATAGGGTATATTGATAATATATCCCTGCCTTATAAAGCACAATGCAGCTTTAAATCGCCCCCTTTATTTTGAGATATAGTTTTGACCAAGCAAAACATATCTTTAAAGCGTCGATCCTCACCAAGGAGAATCAAGGCTCTTCCCGATTGCCTCACCAAGGAGAACAACGTGGGGTAAAAGGACCAATTTGCAAATTTCTAAGAAAAAGGGACTAATTTGTAAAATTCCCAAATATACCAAAAATAGCTCACCAGCGTAAGAAGGAGGCGCGCCATCAGCCGACGTAGCAGGGGTACGACCTCTCGAGGCACGCGACATAATGAGCTGCAAAATAAATTGAGGGATCAGATCTAGGAAAAAAAAAGATCACTTTTTTATCAATTCTACCCCCCTGAAAGAGAAGCTCGAGGTGCCAAATCATGATTCTAACCCTCACATGCGATCCCACAAATCCATAAATTGAATTAAGCATAAAATAAGCCAAAATTGTGGAGGATTTACCTGAAGAAAAGCTCGAGATCCAATAAAAATGAGATCTTTAAGGAAACTTGAACCACGCGCTCGAGGGGCCTGAGAGAAACTTTTTGTTTGGAGTTTTTGGGAGATTTCTCAGTCTAAGATCCAAAGGAAGACTAGATCTAAGACAACTATGAAGGTTCGAAAGAGAACGGACGCTCGAGGGAAGGGAAAATCAAGAGAAGAAAAGGGGGGGGGGGGTCGGCCGGCCCTAGCAAGAAAAGAAAAGAAAGAAGAAAAAAAATCCTTTTATAGTGTGGACCAAGTTGAACCAGACCGGACCAAGTTGAACCAGACCGGACCAGTCCAAATCAGTTCAAAAGGGACTGAATTGAGCGTCGAAACAATTTCAAATCGACCGAGGGTTCAATCACTTGTTTATTTTGGTCTCTCCCGCGCATTCGGAAGGAGCGGAAGAATTTTTGAGCCAAATTGTTGCCTTTTTTGGACCGCTTCAGATAATTATCATACCGGTTCAACTCATTCGGGCACAAAAAATACTCCAATAAGGTATACGAGTATAAACTATTCCCCATTTTTGTTGAGAAGTTCCTGGAGAATATTTTTCTAAAAAATATTCTTAAGGATAACTCAATAACACGACGCCGGACAACGCGTCGCAAATAAAGACTCAACTCCAACAATCGAGGGTCAGTTATATGTCGAACCAACAAGCACGAGCTAAAGATTGGAAAATCAGGAATCGACCTCAAGTTCAAATTCCGACAACGGTCAGACAATAAATGCAGCACCGGAATCCTTACAGACATTCGACAAAGCACCGAATAGCCTGAAGGAGTGAAGGAATACAGAACGAAGGTCATTCCAAGATCCCGTTACACCGAATGAGGGTAGGGGCAATCATATCCAAAGCATTCCAGATCCTTCTATAAAAGAACGAGGCTGAAACACTTTAGAGGGGGTATCTGTAGGCGTATAAAATTGCCTATAGGTCCCTTAGCACAGCTCGGCATGATAATTCGACAAATCAACGGACGTTCGAGTGACGAGGCGACGAGGCACGCAAGCAACGGAACGCGTTCACATGTGGAACCAATCCAACGGTTTGTCCAACAACAAAATGGATTTGAACTCAAACACCGAGGCGGATTTACTGCCAAATAAAGACCCGGACCATCAAATCAAAGTCCGGACAAATCAAATGAAGAACCGGAAGACGAAAAAGATGGAAAACACTCCAAGGGGGCTCGGCAAAGGCCGAGCCACCTCGGGGTTGCTCGGCCCAGTACCGAGCCACCCTGAGGTGGCAGCCCAGATCTGTGCCAAATGCACAGACCTGGTTGCCTATAAATAGGCGGGCTGATTCGACTTTTTGGAGGACTCTTTTGGAGAGCCGAAACTCTGCCGGATTGAGACCTCGTGCTTGAGTTTTTGAAGGCTTGAAGACTTGGACATTCGGATCTGATTCTTGGCGAGCACCCGCATCACACAAGGCAGGAGTTCGAGAGGATCGAGATCTCAGATCTACGTCGTTACACTCCGGATCAAAGCTTGGTCTTTGATCCCAAGATTCGAGCGGTTGTTTCCATGGTGAAACAATCCCTCCGGCTATTATTTTCTTGGTGAAATAATACCCGTAATACTTCGTAGATCTGCTTGGATCCAGATCTCATGGTGGTCAACGGAACAACCATCGACGCAGGCAAACAACCCACGCAAGCGAGTGACCGGATAACAGGAGCTCGTGATTTGTTCGGTAAACAAGAGAAAAGTTGTAATTTTTCTTTCTTTGTTTGATTTTCATTGTAAACCGGATCTTATAAAAAGACCGGATCTTTGTAACGTAAAAAGTTGTTAACTAAGAGTGCAATGGAATCGTCGATGAAGAAACCATCAATTTTTCCCGCGAACAAAGGCGAGCCTAGATGATTTGCACCGCCAGAGCAGAGAGATCCAATCCTCGTTGTGAGCTATACAAGAATGCTCACTAGTAGCATCAGAATAATCAGAGCGAGTGATTAGAGTTCTAAAAGAGCAAATATTTTAAAAAAGATGATCAAAATTCTAAACAGCCATTTTTGAATTCTAGGGCTAAGAAAGCACATCGAAGAAGAGAGGAGAAAATTGTTAGACCCTAGAGGGGGGGAGGTGATTAGGGTCTTATGCTAATCTAATCCGATTTTATACCAATTAAAACTTATTAACAAGTTATCCTAGCAAGTATGAAATACAACAAGATATATGAGCTAGGATAAGCAATGTGAACAATGAGATATATCCCATATGATAAAAATATATGCAAGGATATATAAACAAACTCAAGGGTAAACAAAATAAGCAAGACAGTGGATGATATAAATAATGAGATAATGGTGATATGAGCAATGAGCACAAATAGGAATAAACGCCAAAGCACACTCAAACATAATCAAATGATCACGGAGTTCGGACCTTCCGTCCCACGTCTCCGCTCCCCACTCCCGGGGAGAAATTCACTATCACAATCGGGTTTTCTACGCTCACCCGAATAATGTTTACAACCACACTATGTCGGTTTTCAACGCTCACCGATCAACATACACAATCACTCACAATGTCGGTTTTCAACGTTCACCGATCAACGTATACACTTACACTCACAATGTCGGTTTTCAACGTTCACTGATCAACGTCCACTCCTCACACTCGGTTTTCTAGCTAACCAAAAACTTTACAATCTCACAATTGTAACAAATAATAAATTTGTTCTCTTCAATAGATGAGAACTCAATTAAGCTCACTCTCAATTGATACAACTCACCACAACCCAATTATACAATGTATATAAATACAATAAGCTCAATGGTTGTGTAAGCAATGAGAAAATAAAATCAAATCTAAACTCAATATAAAAACTAGCTTTAAAGAATGATAATCAAATAACTAAGCAAATGTAAAGTTAGATAAGAGTTTAGAAAACTTCTCAATAGATAACAAGATGGAGAGATGGAGATTGAAGCCCTAACAAGAAAATGATCTCCTCCACTTGTGAAAACTTTTTCACAAACCAAACTCTTTTTAAAACACACTAAACAAACTTTAAAACTCTCTTAAACTTGTTTAAAACACTCTCATTGTATATGAAATGATAAATATAATGGGGTATATATAGGGTAGAAGAAAACAACCCCAAAAACCCCAAAAAACCACTAAAAGATAAAAATCAGTAAGTTACCGTTACTGTGCAACGGTAACATTGGCGATCGACCGTGGCGGTCGACCGTGAGAAGAAAAACTGCAAAACTTCTCTGGATTGCAGCGGTCGACCGTCACGGTTGACTACACTGTAGCACGATCGATTGTAGCGGTCGACCACACTGTAGCAAACATGCACATGTAGTTTTCAGTTTTTGACAGTTCTGGAATTTTATGTATCTGATTTTGTAAAATCAATTAAAAATAGTAAATAAACTCCAAAAATTATGAAATTTTGAGGGAAGGTTCTAGACATATAGGTGATCATGTTAGATAAAGAATTTATAAAAAATCACTTCCCAGTTGAGAGAAATAAATGTTTGAACATAGATAAACTGTTTCTAAAAAACTGCTGAAAACCCGTTTTTGTAAATTCAATTGAAAATAACAAAACAACTCAAAAATTAGTAAAACTTGGTGAAATGTTTATATATATGAATGTAAACATGTAAACGAAGAAAATTTTCAAATTATATTTCCCAATTGTGAAAACTCATGTATTTTGTAAGTATGTCCAAAACATGAAAAGTTGATATACATGAAATTTGATGTTTTGACATAAACATAACTTTGAAATATTTTCAAACGTTCTTATAGACTTAATAAAAGATGTATATTTTTGTTGTTAAGTCTATAAACTAAGAAAATAATATTTTCATAAATACAATAGAAAATAAAACATATGAGTATGTATATGAAAATATATTTGTTTCATATCTAAGTAGTTCACCCAAATCACAATAATAAATATGAAATATGTAATTTCATATTTATAAACATGAAAGCTAAAACTTATGTTGTATATATATATATATATGACTACATATATATACAAAGAAACCAATAAAATGTGTGTGTATATGATATTGAGCTTAACGTACTTAACACACATAATATATCACCTAAACTATTTACTAAAGCTTGATCTTGATCTTCAATAAGCTTGACTTGGTACACTTGCGGAAAAAGCTTGAACTTGGATCTTCAACTGAATTGTATGGCTTCACTCCAAAAATTCCGCCAACCTCCATTGGATATGATCGTGAAAGCTTGATTTCATTCATCCTCCAACATATTGTTTGCCTAGAAAACACAAACACTAGACAAACATATTAGTGGTAAATTGTTTATTAAACATCATCAAAACAAAGAGGCCAACAATCTCCCCCTTCTTGATGATGACAAACAATTTACAAAAAGGATATATGCATGAAAAGAAAGAATATATAAATTAGAATTATCATGCATATTAATAAGAAATGCTATACTGACAATATTTCTCTCCCTTTGACAACATCAAAAAGGGGAAAACAAGGAATGAAGAGAGCGAAAGCTCCCCCTATCAAAAAGCACAGGCGAGTATAAAACAAGTATAGGGATTGCTCTCCTATTAAAATGCCATATAGGATATAGGCAATAAAAGATCATGGCAAATATGTGAGCAAGCATAAATGAAAAAAATATGCTAAACACCACTCACATACAAAAAGATAACGAGAATACATATAAATATGTCAATATGAATATAGTGTCTCATTAACACAAAAAAAACCATGTAAAAATAGATTTATGAAAACAAATGAAAGAATAACATGAGAATCATGCAAAAAGAGTTTTCGAATGAAAACAAATCAACCAAATGAAATCATAAATCAACCACAATCACATAAAACCAAACCATCATTGATTTTCAAAAATCAAGAGAGGTAACTATATCTAGCTCTTGAGCTAGTATCAACCCATATGAACATTTTAGCACCCTGTAAACAAGATTTGGGAATAAACATCCAATAATCCGGGGGGTTATATAAATACAAACCTCTCATCAAAACAAGACCAATAATCATGAAAATAAAAAAAATTTGACCAATAAAAGGCATTGTTTTTATAAAAAATTTAAAATAAATTTTTGAAACCAAGAAAAAGAAAAAGAAAAATACTAAGATTCTTGGCTTAAAAATTATTTTAGCACCCAAGTCTTCTTGGTGCTGGTTTGTTTAGGGACATGATCCCTATCAATAAAGCTCAAAGCCCTTGGGTTATGAACCCATTTGGGCGTATTTAGTGCACGGGTCCGGTCATAGCAATAATTATACAAATGACCCATTCGATTGTAATAAATGCAATGAAGAGGATGCATTTAATTATGTTGACCATGTGGATGTGCACGAGGAACATTTGCAAATAAAGATAGTCTTTTAAGATTATTTTGCAAATGAGAAACATTTTGAAACAACGTTGGCCTACTTGAAATATTTTGTGATTTAGAAACTTTTCGAAAATCAAAACAAAACTTAGCTAAGTGACCAACTCTACCACAAAAATCACAATGATACACATGATCATGCTTATGATGAGCAATGGGTGCATGTGTGTGTACATGTGATGAAGAAACTACATGAGATGCACAAGGAGCATTAATATTTTATGTTTGTGTGCATTATAGCGAAATTTAGCTAAATGGCCTTTACGGTCGTAAATAGTGCATTTATAAACTTTGCTATACAAGTGTGCATAGTGTGTAGGTGATTTTGTAGCACTAGACTTAGCACACTTGTCCATAAGTTTCTTATGGTTATCAATGCATGTTTTCAAAGTTGAATCTAAAGATGAGATGCGTTTATTCACAAGATTCAAATCTTCATTATTGGGCACATATGCATTCTTATTTGAAGTAGAACATATATATTCATTTATAAAAGAAGCTGTATCATTCTTTATGTTCTCTACTTCTAACATGATATCAATCTTAGCATGAGATAGGCTAGCAATTGATGAGATCAAATTTTCATTTTCCAAATTTAATAAGTCATTGCTTTCTTTAAGAATAGTATTTTCATTTTTAATGACATCAAATTTGGACACTAGCTTCTCATGATCGGATTTTAAATTATCATGCTTGCATTTTAAATCAATAAAATCATTTTGTAATTTGTTAAACGCATGCAATAATTTTTTACTAGCACAAGCAAGTTCATCACTAGATAAATCATTAATCGATTCGAACTCGCAAACCTCACTAGGGCTATCGCCTAGTGCTCGTGTGCATGATGCTCCATATGAACTTGAAGTCGGATCCGCCAAAGCTTGTTGGATCGCCTCCAAGTCCCCTTGATGTACTTCTATAAATTTCCATAAGGTGTAAGCACTATCAAAATAAACAAACTTATTAGACATAGATGAATTAAACGTATTTAGCAAATATTCTAACAAAATGTTGTTCATTGTAAACATTCGATGATCATTTTTATTCCACTTGGATTTCTCCGAAGTAAGCATAATGTAAGCATCATCTATAATTTCCCATAATTCAAAGTATTTAGATTGAACAAAAAGTTTAAATCTAACACACCATTGGGCATAGGAGAAATTATCTAATCTAGGAGCAATATTAATGGCATAACCTAAACCATGCATATCCATAATGTATATATGCAAGCAAGATACAAAAAACAAAAATTGGATTAGCACAAAAAGATAACTTGGATATTTAACTCAAGGTGATTAGACCTTAAATCAAAGAGCACCAAGCTCTGATACCAATTGTTAGACCCTAGAGGGAGGGGGGAGGGGGGGAGTGATTAGGGTCTTATGCTAATTTAATCCGATTTTATGCTAATTAAAACTTATTAACAAGTTATCCTAACAAGTATAACATACAACAAGATATATGAGCTAGGATAAGCAATGTGAATAATGAGATATATCCCATATGATAAAAATATATGCAAGGATATATAAACAAACTCAAGGGTAAACAAAATAAGTAAGATAGTGGATGATATAAATAATGAGACAATGGCGATATGAGCAATGAGCACAAATAGGAATAAACGCCAAAGCACACTCAAACACAATAAAATGATCACGGAGTTCGGACCTTCCGTCCTATGTCTCCGCTCCCTACTCCCGGGGAGAAATCCACTATCACGATCGGGTTTTCTACGCTCACCCGAATAACGTTTACAACCAAACTATGTCGGTTTTCAACGCTCACCGATCAACATACACAATCACTCACAATGTCGACTTTCAACGTTCACCGATCAACGTATACACTTACACTCATAATGTCGGTTTTCAACGTTTACCGATCAACGTCCACTCCTCACACTCGGTTTTCTAGCTAATCGAAAACTTTACAATCTCACAATTATAACAAATAATAAATTTGTTCTCTACAATAGATGAGAACTCAATTAAGCTCACTCTCAATTGATACAACTCCCCACAACCCAATTATACAATGTATATAAATACAATAAGCTCAATGGTTGTGTGTGTAAGCAATGAGAAAATAAAATCAAATCTAAACTCAATATAAAAACTAGCTTTAAATAATGATAATCAAATAACTAAGCAAATGTAAAGCTAGATAAGAGTTTAGAAAACTTCTCAATAGATAACAAGATTGAGAGATGGAGATTGAAGCCCTAATAAGAAAATGATCTCCTCCACTTGTGAAAACTTCTTCACAAACCAAACTCTTTTTAAAACACACTAAACAAACTTTAAAACCCTCTTAAACTTGTTTAAAACACTCTCATTATATATGAAATGATAAATATAATGGGGTGTATATAGGGTAGAAGAAAACAACCCCAAAAACCCTAAAAAACCACTAAAAGTAAAAAATCAGCAAGTTACCGTTACCGTGTAACGGTAACATTGGCGGTCGACCGTGGCGGTCGACCGTGAGAAGAAAAACTGCAAAACTGCTCTCTGGATTACAGCCGATCGACCGTCACGGTCGACCGCACTGTAGCACGATCGACCGTAGCGGTCGACCATACTGTAGCAAACATGCACAGGCAGTTTCCAGTTTTTGATAGTTCTGGAATTTTGTGTATCTGATTTTGTAAAATAAATTAAAAATAGTAAATAAACTCCAAAAATATTTAAATTTTGAGGGAAGATTTTAGACATATAGTTGAACATGTTAGAGAAAGAATTTCTGAAAAACCACTTCCTAGTTGATAGAAATAAATGTTTGAACACAGATAAATAGTTTCTGAAAACTGCTGAAAACTCATTTTTGTAAATTCAATTGAAAATAACAAAACAACTCCAAAATTAGTAAAACTTGGGGAAATGTTTATATATATGAATGTAAACATTTAAACAAATTTTTTTTCAAATTATATTTCCCAATTGTGAAAACTCATGTATTTTGCAAGTATGTCCAAAACATGAAAAGTTGATATACATGAAATTTGATGTTTTGATATAAACATAACTTTGAAACATTTTCAAACGTTCTTATAGACTTAATAAAAGATGTATATTATTGTTGTTAAGTCTATAAACTGAGAAAACAATATTTTTATAAATACAATAGAAAATGAAACATATGAGTATGTATATGAAAATATATTTGTTTCATATCTAAGTAGTTCACCCAAATCACAATAATAAATATGAAATATGTAATTTCATATTTATAAACATGAAAGCTAAAACTTATGTTGTATATATATATGACTACATATATATACAAAGAAACCAATAAAATGTGTGTGTATATGATATTGAGCTTAACGTACTTAACACACATAATATATCACCTAAACTATTTACCAAAGCTAGATCTTGATCTTCAATAAGCTTGACTTGGTACACTTGCGGAAAAAGCTTGAACTTGGATCTTCAACTGAATTGTATGGCTTCACTCCAAAATTCCTCTAACCTCCATTGGATATGATCGTGAAAGCTTGATTCCATCCATCCTCCAACATATTGTTTACCTAGAAAACACAAATACTAGACAAACAATATTCATGGTAAATTGTTTGTTAAACATCATTAAAACAAAAAGGCCAACAAAAATGATAATAATAAGCGTGAGGTAGGCGACATGTGGCCAAATCTTAGCGGTTGACCCAAATTGCTAAAAATCATTGATGGTCCTTGAAACGAAAGCATCATTCTCATCTACCAAAGTGTCCTGTCACGCATTGTTTGCGTCAGAAATCTTTTTCATTACGGAATTCATTATAATTATTTATCAATTACATATTCAACAAGAAGGAGCCTTTTTATAAGACTTTTCTTTACAAAAAATAAAAATAAATAAAGACTTCCTAGTGTAGGCGTATAAAACTGCCTATAGGTCCCTTAACACAGCTCGACGACGTCGAACCAACCATCAGGCGACGTACGCAACACCGAAGCCAAGCGATACGTGACGAAGCGGATTAACGAGGCTACAAAGCTAACGAACCGCACGCAAACAACGCTAACGGTTAAGGAATCAACGAGTCATCCAACCAAGAGCGGACTCGGACGAATCACGATCGAATCAAGATCAGTTTCGGACTCGAACTCAGAAGTGGATTTACTGCCAAATCAGGAACCGGATTTACTGCCAGATCAGGTCAACGAATCAAGTCCGAACAAATCTAAAACAAAACGGACACAAAGACGGAAAACGGCGAAACCAACACCCAGAGGGGCTCGGCCAAAACCGAGCCACCTCTATGTGGCTCGGCCAAAGCCGAGCCACCCTGAGGTGGCTCGGCAGCCGAGCCACCTCAAGGTGGCTCGGTGGCCGGCCTAGATCTGTGCTAAGGCATAGATCTGGTTGCCTATAAACAGGGGGCTTGGTTCATTTATTCAAGGGTTGGGAATTTTGGAGGCGAAGCTCTGCTGGATTCGAAGCTCAGATCTAAAAAAGATTCAAGCTTTGGGACTTTGAAGACTTGCTCATCCAGATCCGGTGCTCAGCGATCGTCAACGCCAAATAAGGCAAGAGTTCGAGAGGAACCGGATCTCAGATCTACGCAGGCATACTCCGGATCAAAGCTTGGTCTTTGATCCTGAGAATAGGGCGATTATTTCCTTAGTGAACTAATCCCCCCGGCTATTATTTTCTTGGTGAAATAATACCCGTCGTACTGCGTAGATCCGACCAGATCTAGCTCTCGCGGTGGTCCACAGATAAACCCTGGCACAGGCAAACAACCCACGCAAGCGAGCAACCGCAAAACAGGAGCTCGTGATTTGTTCGACAAACAAGGAGAAAAAGTTGTAATTTTTCTTTTCTTTTATTTGATTTTCATTGTAACCGGATCTTATAAAAAGACCAGATCTTTGTAACCGAAAAACTGTTATTTGAGATAGCAATGGAATCAATGAAGAAAGCAACGATTTTCCCCACGAACAATCTGGCGACCACAGTGGGAGCCGCCGATCTCGCTGCCGAGATCGGAGCGTCGCAGTCGCGGATCTCAATCCCGGTCGTGGAGGAGGTCGAATACGAGTTCGACCAGTAAAAGTTCGAGGAGTACCTGTCATCCTCGTCCGGATCAACCTCCCCCCGCAAGTCCAAGAAGCTCTCCTCCAGGAGAAAAACTCGTTGGTATGAAGACGTGGAAAACACCAACGAAGATCTCGCCCCGTTTGATGCCAAAGTTGCATCGGGTGAGATTCCTCTAATTCCCAACCAGGTCAGATCTGCTCTGGCCCACCCTTCCGCCGCAGAGGGCGTGGTGACTCTCTCGAAGAGAGCCCGCCAAAGGCAACGTCAACGCCTTGCGAAACAATTCGCAAAGGCCATGGAGTCCGTTGACGGGATTCGCTACAACACGGATCTGAAGAACAAGAGAGGCAAAAAGCCTCAGCAACTGATGAACGGCGGCTCTTCTAAGCCACCAACGATGGAATGGGTCCGTGTCAAATAGAATCGTTCGACGCTGGAAGAACGCATCCGTAAACGCCGCGCACTATCAGCACAGGCACGGGCTCAAATTGAAGAAGCCCGTAGAAAGCTACAGAAAGAGGTGGCCAAGAAGCCGTCATCAACCCGCAAAGTTTGGAGACCAAAGTCTGAAGTGGCGGTTCAGACTAAGGAGCAACAACTGCAGCCTTCGAAAGTTCAACTTCCGGCGAATCAATCCAAACCGCCGATGATTTCCAGAACTGCTCAGGGACATCCTGCAGGACCGTCTCAAAAAAGGAGGTCGGTTTTAGAGCGCCTCGGTCCACTTCCCAAGGAGCGAGGCAAAGCTCCAGTTCAGGAACGTTTGGGCCCAATGAAGAAGCCCCGAACGATTCAACATGCTGGGGGTCGCCGCAACCTTCAACATGGCGAGGAAATCAGGGCAACTAAGCGCACTACACTGTGCATTGAAGTCCAGGAGCCCGGTGAAAATTCACGCCCACGAAGGCACGTTTCGAGGCGCGTGACTCTCGAAAGCCCGAAGAAGGTAGTTCGCCCTCAGAAGGAAACATTATCGTCTGATGACGATGACGTTATACCTGGGAAATCGTGCCAACACACGATAGGTTGCTCTGACTTTCAAACGGACAAGTTATACTATCGTGCTGGGGGTACGAGCAAAGCCAGAAAGAGAAGTCCTCAAAGGCTAGAAACTCAGTGCCCTTGTTCAAAGCTCATTCGGGCGGTACTGTCTGAGTGCAACTGCATCAAGGCAGTCTCCGAGAGAGTCTCAGTGTTCGAAAGGCGTAGCACCGAAACGCCAAAACCAAGGCATAGGCGTTTCCGACAAAGAAGAACGGTGGCCGGTGATGGAGAATTTCCGAGGGTCACCACCAACATGACCAGCAAGGGAACATTAGCTCAGGACGATCCCGAAGCGATTCCAGAGGTGCCCCGACGTGTAACTCGTCTGCAGTCCGGAGCTATCATTCGTGCAACGTATGGTAGGGTTCGGACAAGATTACCTTCGGGAGATAAAGAATCAGATGCTGGCTCGGCAGTTGCATCTGATAACACCGTATCCAGTGAAGGACAACCCCACGAGTCATTCATGATAAGCGCGGAACAAGTGGCCAAGATGCTCGAAGAAGCCATGGCCAAACAACAGGAGAGCTTCAGGTTCGAAATGCAGATGGCCATGCAGAACATGAGAGAAATGCATGAGCAACAAATCCAGGCACTGACGAACCAGCAAGGCGAACCAAGCCGTCGTAATCAGATTGTTCAGGAAGTTGAGCATACGGATGCAGATGAAACTCGCAATGCCAATAACCCTCCTGTTAATGCAGGGGGTGGCAATAAGGATGCTAGTCACAACACTACGCTTCTACCTCAGAATCGTGCTCACGAAAACTCGGGTGAAAGTTTGAAGATCAAGAACCTCGAGAACAAGATCAATACGCTGATTTCTGCTCAAGAGGTGAAGAAAACGGATATTCATTGTCCATATCCAAGAGAATGGGAATCAATCCCATATCCGGGGAAGTTCAACCTAATCAACTTCACGCTGTTTGATGGGAAGGGTTCACCCACTCAGCACGTGATTTACTTCAAAACACACTTGGGGGTAATTTCTGGCAACGAACCTCTGATGGTACGGTCTTTCGTTGGCACTCTTCGTGGAGCCGCCTTCGACTGGTATCGCCGCCTCAAGCTAGGTAGCGTGAACAGCTAGGACGATATGGAGACCATGTTCCTCACCAATTTCTTCGACGACGACACCAAGATATCTATCGGATCGTTGCTCGATGAGAAGCAGAAGGATGGGGAGTTAGTCAACACCTTCATCAAAAGGTTCCGAAATAAGGCGATGAATTACCGGGACCCGATTACTGAGGAGTTCGTCCTCCAGACCTGCCACAATAATCTTTCATTGGACGTGTTGGAAGCAATGGGGACAGCACCGTTCAAAACGTGGAAGGATCTGAAGGTCCGAGGGGAGCAAGCTGAACGATTCCTCAGGAGGAAGAAGGCAGAGAGAGGCCAACAGGCGACGAATGCTCCAACGCAGAATTTCAACCCGAGGGGGAAAGGTAAGGCACATGCTAATGCAGTTGATGCTAATCAAACCTTTCAATTGCAACCTCAGCAACAGCAGCAACAGCAGCAGCGGCAACAACGGCCTCAGAAGCAGAAATCTTTGGAGCCAAGGTTTCCCAAAGTTTACTCCTTCAAGGATGATGAAGTTCCCGGCATCTTCAAGTACTTGTTGGAGAACAACAAAATCCAGCTGCCGGTGATCGTAGATCAAGAAGGGGCTGGCAAAGTGACAGATCCGAAGTACTGCGCGTACCATAGAGCAGTCCATCACCCTACGAGGTCATGCTACCACCTTAAGGATAAGATCCAGGCATTAATTGATGTGGGCGTCATAACCCCGAAGCCTGCCAAGAATGTGGGAGCAAATGCAGTGTCAATCAGCTTTGGATCGGTGCCCACAACATGGTTCGAGTCGAAATGCGTCACCAAAGTGGGAATGAAGACGGTGAATGATGACCCACATGGACAGCGCCAAAAGGGACTTGTGCCACACACAGCCCCGAACGACGAAATCCTCTGGGTTCATCCGGATCTGATTGAAGACGAGCAGTGGGCGACTTCCTCGAGAAGAAAAGGTAAAGGCAAGGCCTGCAATGCAACTTTCGCAATCTTCGAAGAAGGCAACGATGAAGCTCCTACCTTCCCGCTTTCCGAGGAAGAACAAGAAGTCTTCACCACCAGAAGCGAGAACCAGTACCACTTCAACTATCCATCGCCCAGTGATCAGTTAGCTGAGCAGGGGGTGACTAAACGGGGACCAGCCAAGACTCTCACGGAGCTGGGGGTGATTACGGTTCCTAAACCGGTTGAGGATACTCGACGACAGCCAGCAGATAAGCAAAAAGAAAAGAAACCCTAGGAAGTACAGAATCCGAAGCAGTCTCGTTTCAATTGTCCGATTGGAAGAGATAAACCGGAGGGTTCGAAAACTCCGCGCGTCTTCGATATCATGGCTCAATTAGCCAATATTCCAGCGCGGATAACGCTGTATGAGTTGCTGCGGCTTTCTAAGGAGACCAGGGAAGCCTTACGAGAAGCCTTGGCTGATTCAGAAGGATTCCTCACTCGGATCAAGCCGGTACCGGAAGAGCCAGAACCATCATTTCAACAATGCAATGTAGCGGCCAAGAATCTTCCCTGCATCACCTTCACCAAAGAGGATATGCAGACGAAGAATTTGAACCACGATCGGCCCCTATACTTCATCGGGTACATTGGCTCCAGCGAAGTCAACCGAATCCAAGTGGATCCGGGTTCCGCTATGAGCATTATGCCGCTTTGCCTGATGCATAGTCTTGGCATTCCAGTCAGCAAATTGGTATCCACAGGCACCGTTATCTACGGATTCAACACCAGCGGGTCGAGGCCTTTGGGAAAGATCCGCATAAAGTGTCAAATGGGCGATCTGAAGACGGAGGTCACGTGCTACGTGATTGATGCTGAGACATCATATAACTTGCTACTGGGTCGGCCTTGGATCCATAGTAACGTTATAGTTCCCTCCACTCTACATCAGTGTCTGAAATATGTCGACACTGATGGTAGGGTTAGGACGGTGGTCGCGGATAAGCAACCATTTAAAGGGTTTGAGAATTATTTTACTGATTCTCTCCTTTATGGTAACGAATCCGATACTGAACCATCGACCCAGGGCACGGACAGCGGAGAAGAAGCTGATTCCGAAGCCGGATTTGATTACAATGGAGGTTTTGTTTTAAATGACATTGTACCCTTTGTAATCAATCTTGACGATGAACAATCGTCAGATGACAGTTGTAACTGGCAACTTACCAATATTAAAATAAAAGATGATTTAGAGTACTCACTGTCTCTTGATGATGCGATAAAGGGATTATATGATAATCCTGATTTGTATACGCCGCTCAGATCGTCTTATATAACAAAGAAACACCTCCAGCATTTTTTCGGAACAACCCTGATCGTTCCTGCCAAAGTAGGAGGTGAGAAAGAAGTAGTTTACGGTAAAGGAGAAAATCTTCCGTTGCCAGATCATTTCCTAAGAGAAGATGAGGATGATGACAAACCTGGTCAACATCTATCTAAATACAGTCCGGAAGCACGCAAGCTCATGGAAAAACAGGGATATAATTTCACGCTCGTAGAAGGTTTATACTTTGACCGAGGTCCCCGTATTCCAGCCAAAGCAGCATATGTTCCAAAAGGGAAACCGGACGATTATTATAAATTCAGACGGGGTTTAGGTTATGCCTCCTCATCTGATGACGAATGTTGCTGGCAAATCATCGATCAAATTGCCAACAAAGGTAAAAATGGGTCTCATCAGATACCTCAGATGGGATTCCGATACAAGTCTGGGTGAAGCATTCAAAGCCCTAATGTCGAACATGACTACAGCTGATCCATCCACGATGGAGGATGACGATCAAATGCCAATGTGGAAAGACCCATGGGTTCATCACCTGAACATGCAGTACGGCGATAGGTTTGAACAGAGGGAACCCCCCACTGAAGGCAAAATAATCCAAATTAATATGGGCGATGAAGCCAAACCAAAGCCCATATTCATCAGCGACAGTCTTCCCCTGAATGAGAAGGAGAAATTAATTACTCTCATCAGGGAATACATTGACGTCTTCGCTTGGAATTATGAGGACATGCCAGGGCTCGACCCCAACGTGGCAGTGCACCGTCTCGATATCAAGCCGGATGCCAAACCTGTCAAACAATAGCAAAGACGGTTTCGTCCGTAGATTATGGAAGCCATTGAGGCAGAAGTTAAGAAATTGATCGACTCAGGATTTATCCGAGAGGAGCAACATCCAGATTGGTTGGCCAATATTGTTCCAGTCATGAAGAAGAATGGCAAAATCAGGATTTGCATCGACTTCAGGAACCTGAATGCGGCATGTCCAAAAGACGATTTTCCTCTCCCAATCACAGACGTCATCATCGACAATACGTGCGGATTTGAGAGGATGTCTTTTATGGATGGTTTTTTAGGATATAACCAAATCAAGATGCACCCGGATGATGAAAAGCATACAGCGTTCAGAACACCCCTCGGTGTCTTCTGCTACACGGTGATGCCTTTCGGTCTAAAGAATGCAGGCGCCACATACCAACGAGCAATGACTAAGATTTTCCAAAAGCACCTTAGGAAAACGGTCGAGTGCTATGTTGACGATTTGGTTGTGAAAAGCCGCAACAAAGAAGATCACATCAAGGACTTGAAAACGATATTCGACCTCATGCGGAGTCATCAATTGAAGATGAACCCCACTAAATCCTTCCTTGGAATGTCCAGCGGAAAATTCCTCGGATTCGTCGTCACCACGAAAGGTATACATATCGATCCCGATAAGGTGAAGGCGATACACGAACTGCAACCCCCGAGAAATCTAAGAGAACTCAAAGGATTGCAAAGGCGTTTAGCTTATATTCGACGGTTCATCTTAAATCTTTCTGGGAAGTGCCAACCATTTTCTAAGTTAAACAAGAAGGGCGTGTCATTTATTTGGGACGATGCTTGCCAAAAAGCACTCGAAGACATCAAAACATATCTGACGAATCCTCCTGTTCTTGTCACACCAAAATCAGGTAAACCGTTCTTGATATACATCAAGGCGATGAACCATTCGATAAGTGCTTTATTAGCACAAGACGATAATAATGGTCACAAACAGGCGGTTTATTACTTAAGTCGGACTTTGGTAGGCGCCGAGTCCCGATATCCGATGATTGAGAAAGAATGTCTCGTATTGGTATTCGCAGTACAAAAGATGCGGTATTACTTGGTCGGACAGACGATTTACGTTATCTCTAACGTTAATCCGGTACAGGTATTTATGACGCAACCGGGTTCGATGAATTGGCGGTTAGCGAAATGGGCCCTTCTCTTGTCCCAGTATGATTTGCACTTCAAACAGCAAAAGTCAATCAAAGGACAAGCAATTTGTGATCTCTTGGCGGCAAACCCGACCGCGGATACGGCAGAAGTATATGATGACTTGTCGGATGAAACCCACAAGGTTAATATTACATCGCATCAACAAGTATGGCAATTATACTTTGATTGTGCTTCGAGAGCAGTTAATAAGGCAGTAACCCCCGGATGTCCTAAGGTCTCCTCCGGAGTTGGAGTTGTCTTAGTTTCCCCGGGGAAGCATGTGATGCCTCGGGCTTATTCACTGACTGGTCCATGCTCCAATAACGTAGCCGAGTACAACGCGCTCCTCATTGGACTCAGTTTCGCTAAGGAGCTGGGGGTCGAGTATCTTGAAGCTTTCTGGGATTCTCAATTGATAGTTAACCAAGTCCATGGAGAGTATGAAGTCAGGAATCAAGACCTTATCCCGTACCACCAAGAAGCCGTCAAAATGGCAGATTCTTTTGAGGAATTCTTCATTGAATACATCCCTCGTCTCCAGAACGCTTATGCGGATGCACTGGCAGCACTAGCGGTATCACTCGCGCAGCCGCCCGAAACTGAACTGCTAGTCACAGTAAGATCACACCAACTCTGTATACCCATATATGATATGGATATCGAAGAGGAAGATGATAGAAACGTAAACGCCAAAGAGGTGAACTCAACCCAAATCAGGTCTGAGTCCCGAGATTGGTGTTTTCCCATCATTGACTACGTCTAATATGGTATTTTGCCAGAGGATGTAAAAGAAAGAGAATCAATCCGCCGAAGAGCACCAAGGTTCTTCTATAATACCGAGACCCGTACATTATACCGTCGAGGGTATGATGACGTGCTACTCCGATGCCTTTCGAACGAAGAAGCAGAAGAAGTTCTTAAGGAAGCACACAAAGGAGAATGCGGTGCGCATCAGCCTGGTCCCAAGCTGTATGATCGAATCAGAAGAATTGGATATTTTTGGCTAACAATGGTACATGACGCAATCGAATACGCACGAGGATGTCACGCCTGTCAAGTGCACACAAATTATATGCACCAACCACCGGAGCGGTTACACACGTCAACCGCATCCTGGCCATTCGAGACATGGGGTACGGATATTGTCGGTCCTATTTTTCCCCCTTCAGTCAAAGGTGATCGATTTATTCTCGCAATCACGGATTACTTCTCAAAGTGGGTTGAAGCAATTCCGCTTAAAGACGTGAAGACGAACAACGTCATCAATTTCATCAAGCATCACGACATATACCGACACAGAGTGCCAAGACGGATCATTCATGACAACGGTCCGCAGTTCATAAGCAACGCTTTTGTCAGGTTCTGTGACAAGTTCAAGATTCAAGATGTTTCGTCGACAGCTTATTACCCCGCTACGAACAGATTAGCTGAAACTTTTAACAAGACGATCATTAAGATCCTGTCAAAGCTCGTAAAGACCAATAAACGAGATTGGGACGATAAACTTGGCGAAGCACTCTAGGCTTATCGTACCACCATACGCACACCTACGGGAGCTACCCCATATTCGTTGGTATACGGATGTGAAGCTGTGCTACCGTTGGAAATCCAAATCCCGTCCCTTCGGATCGCGCTTGTAACGAAGATGACGACGGAAGAACAACATCAGAAACGTCTCAGAGAACTCGAGATGTTGGATTAGAGACGCTTGGAAGCTCAACAACACATCGAGTTTTATCAAGCTAGGATATCTAGGGCTTTTAACAAAAGAGTCCGACAATGAAGCTTCAAGGAAGGAGATCTTGTCCTCGCTGCTCGCCGACCGATAATCCTCAATTCCAAGAAGAAGGGTAAGTTTGAACCCAAATGGGAAGGACCGTTTGTGATAGACACAGTCTACTCAAACGGCGCATATCGCCTCATTTCTCTAGAGGGCGTCCGATAATTAATGCCAATAAATGGAAAGTTCCTGAAAAAGTACTATCCCTAATACATTCAGGATAACCCATTTATCGGGAAGTTCCTCGAAGAATATTATACTTAATATCCTAGAGGATAACCCGAAATTATTTTTCACCACCAAAATCCCTCATTGATCAATTTCAATTGACAATGAGTCCACCAAAACTGTCTTTCTGGTCTAAGCCACCAACAAATTCCCCTCTTGATTCTTTCCACGAGCAAGATGTCCACTTTCAATTCAGAGTCTCCTTTCGATAAACGAAAGAACTCCCCTCTTTTCTCTTTGGTTAAACCTCTTCATGGTTATAACCAAAGTTAAAACTTCATTTCGATAAACGAAAAAAGTCATCTAGATAACCGATCCTATGAAAGGTAAGCTTATTTAGATTTTCCGGATTCTCGGAGTGGAGATCCCACTTCTAGTTTCTTTCTTGCACTGGAAATAGAATATAAAATTCTTCCTTTCCAGAATCAAGGAATAGAATATAAAATTCTTCCTTCCTTATTCGGGGAATAGAATATAAAATTCTTCCTTCCCACACCAATCCTTTTCCAAGAATTTAGGATTCATCCTAGGAAGTTTATCCCGAATCCTAAGCAGGGATAAGTCTGCACCTGACACGCGTTGGCAGTTTAGTCTTTCTCCGTAGAAGAAGACACCAGAGTTCGATTCTGGGGTCTTTTATCCTGAAACCTAAGCAGGGATAAGTCTGCGCCTAACACGCGTCGCCGGTTAGTTCTTAACCGTTAAAAAGAACACCCGCCCGCATATTTAACATTGTGGCAGGTTGTTATTAATAACACCAAAATCCATGCCTTACACGCATGGGGAATTTCATCCTGAATCCTAAGAAAGGATATGCCGACGCCTAACACACGCTGCCGGTTTAGTCTTTACCCGTAGAAAAAGACACCAGAGTTCGATTCTGGGGTATCTTATCCTGAAACCTAAGTAAGGATAAGTCAGCGTCTAATACACGTTGCCGGCTAGCCTATTCCCGTAACAATGGCGAAGTCTACGTATTCAAAATCGTAGCAAAGAGTCTAAGGGAGTTTATTCCGTTAGCACAACGTCACATGCGGAACGGATTTAGACAATCCGCATGCTAGCCCGACTCAAACGGTAGTCGGTAAAGGCCAATCAAATCCGTTTAAGGCTGGGGGTTAGCCAAAAATCCTAAAGTCAACGCCTAACACGCGTCGCCGGGTAACCTATTCCCGTAACAAATGGTAAAGTCTATGTATTCAACATCATAGCACATAGTCTAAGGGAGTTCATTCCTTTAGCGCAACGTCACATGCGGAACGGACTAAAACAATCCGCATGTAAGCCCGATTCAAACGGTAATCGGTAAGAGCACGTCAAATCCGTTGAAGGCTGAGGATTTGCCAAAAATCCTAAGTCAACGTCTTATACATGTTGCTGTTTAGTCTTTTCATAGGAGAAAGACGAAGTCTACGTATTCAATATCGTAGCACTAAAAGGGTTAACTCTTTTAGCTTAACGTCACGTGCGGAACGGACTTAAATAATCTGCATGCTAGCCCGACTCAAACGGTAGTCGGTAAAGGCTCATCAAACCCGTTGATGGCTGAGAATTTGCGAAAAATTCTATAAATACGAGTCATTGACGCATCAATGCGGTAGATTGGTCTCGTGACTCAAGTATTTGCCATGCTCCAATTCCTTAAGAGCTTAAACTATGTATACTCCAACAGACGTACGAGTATAAACTGTGTCGAACATCGGACAACGTGTCGCAATGAATCTTGGACGCCGGACAACGCGTCGCAATGAAGTTTAGATACCGGACAACGCGTCACAAGGAAGCTCAAACGCCGGACAACGCGTTGTAAATGAAGATTCAACACCGACAATCGATGGTCAGCAAACTCGAGCTAAAAAGTCAGGAAATCGAGAATCGACTTCAAGTTCAAAATTCTGACAGACGGTCAGACAATAAATGCAGCACCGGGACCCTTACAGATATTCGACAAAGCACCGAATAGCCTGGAGGACTGAAGGAATCAAGAATAGAAGCCATTCCAGATATCCCGTCATAACCAATTAAAGGATGGAACAATCATATCCAAAGTATTCCAGACTCTTCTATAAAAGAACGAGGCTGAAATACTTTGGAGAAGGTATCTGTAGGCGTATAAAACTGCCTATAGGTCCCTTAACACAGCTCAACGATGTCGAACCAACCATCGAGCGACGTACGCAACACCGAAGCCAAGCGATACGCGACGAAGCGGATTAACGAGGCTACAAAGCTAACGAACCGCACGCAAACAACGCTAACGGTTGAGGAATCAACGAGTCATCCAACCAAGAGCGGACTCGGACGAATCACGATCGAATCAAGATCAGTTTTGGACTCAAACTCAGAAGTGGATTTACTG
>BQKN01056526.1:64077-87201 GCA_022839385.1 Asparagus kiusianus
GGGAATTGGACCCCCCCCCCCAAATCAATTTTTTTAAGTCCTCTCCCCTCTTTTTTCTTTCATATTCCTCTTTCTTCTCAAACTCTTCTAAACCCAATTCTTTAAGGACTCTTGAAAGCTTCTTATAAGAGGATTTCAAGCCCATAAGAAACCCTAAACCCCTTCATCTTCTTCCCCTCTTGCTCTTGGTCAAAAATCATCCTCAAGATCTAGAGTTTCTTTTAGTGGGTTCTTGGGCTTTTCTTCTTCTTGGGTTCAAGCTTCTTCTTGGGTAAGCTCCACTCATGACCTCTATGTTGTGTGTTTGATTTTGACTCCAAAAGCTCATGGGTTTTGATTCAGGAGTTCATGGGTTTGTATGCAAAGATTAAAACATTACTCTCATGACTTGAATATGGCCAAAATTTGGATTTTAGAGGGAAATTTGAAACTTTGGTTTAAGGCCATGGCTAAATTTTTTTGATGGTAAGAGTGATGGTGGGTGAAATTTTGAACTTGAGGTGATGGCCGAAATTTTTGAACTTGAGGGATGATAGGTTATGAGAGTTTTGATTTGTCCCTCTCACTTCATCATGGAAAAAAATTTGGACTTGGGTTTTGAGGGAAAAGATTAGAACTTTAGCCCATGACCTAACTTGTCTTGAGAATTCTTGTTAAGGCCTTGATCTTGAGCATTCGAACACAAACCAATGTTGGCATTGTGTAGAGGCTGAACCTGTTGTTTTCATGTAGAATCAAACCTGTTGCTTTCATATATACATCCCGTAGGTTTAATTAGACTTTAACCGAAAAATCCTATTTTGTTTGTTGGATTTTGGCTAAAGTTCATAATTTCCCTTTTAATTTCGGGCTCCTGAATTGGTTCAATATCTCACATTAAACTTTTACCTGAACTGCTGATTTTCATTACATATTAGCAATGTCTTTGAGGCGGCCACGTATTCATATGAGTCGATCGGCTTCTCAGCATGTTGAGAAAGAGGCCCCCGCAGCTTCATCATTCGAGGGTGAGCTTTTATCCCGTTTGTAAATTCCAAATTAATATTCTGAATATTGCATCCTCGTTTGTCTCCTTTGTGAGGCATTTGGGAAGAGCAGATATCCTCTTTTTTGGGGATTGACGTTTTTTAAAAGATGTGTTTTTGTTTCATCAAAACACATCCTAAGGCAAAAGGGGTAATTTTCACGTTGTATTGCACTCTGTATGGCGAGGTATATTGTCATGTTATTTATGCGACAGTGTACATTATCCCTTACATGTGAAACAGTTGAAATCGTCTCGCCAATTTACAAGATAGTGACTCTATCTCGCAGATTCATGAGATGAGTTTAACTTTTTGTATTGTCTTAGAAATATTTTTTGATTGCATTTTATTTGTTTCGATTGAATTCCCCTTAGATATGTTCTCATCTCATGCGGCAAGTGGTGGTAGCAGCGAGACTTATACTTTTGCTGATGATACACTGCTCATCACCGTTGCTCCCCAATTTAATCCAGATGGGCCCGAGGAAGTTCCTTAGCTTGTACGAGATGGAGATCGTCATACACTACGACGACTAATTACCGACACCCTGCTTACTAAGGATCCGAGCTCCACTTAGGCTATAAGGAAGCCTGATTACATGTTTGGCGATCATGTTGAGATGCGACATTACCTAGTTGGACAGACGATTTATGTCATTTCCAACGTAAACCCCATTCGAGAGTTCATGACCCAACCAGCCTCTATGAATTAACATTTAGCTAGGTAGGCTCTACTCTTATCCTAGTACGACCTACATTTCCAATAGTAGAAGTCGGTTAAATGCCAAGCAATTTGCGATCTTATGGCGGTTAATCCTACAAAAGATACAACTGAATTGTACGAAGATTTGTCGGATGAAACTCACGAAGTCAACACCACTTCACATCAACAAGTGTGGCAATTATACTTCAATGGAGCTTCTCGAGCAACCAATGTACCGAACACTCCCAGATGTTCAAAAATATCTTCAGGTATCAGAGTCGTACTAGTTTCCCCGGAGAAACACGTATTCCCTCAAACCTATTCGTTGACCGAACGATGCTCCAATAATGTAGCTGAGTACAACACATTAATAATTGAACTTTATTTTGCTAAAGACCTAGAAATCGAATACCTTGAAGCTTTTGGTGATTCTCAACTGATAGTCAATCAGATACGAGAACATTATGAGGTCAGAAATCATGATCTGATTCCATACCACCAGGCAGCCATTGAAATGGCCAACTCATTTGAAATTTTTTTCATCGAGTACATTCCACATCTCCAAAATACATATGCAGATACACTGACGGTATTATCTGTATCTTTGGCACAACTTCCCAAGACTGAACAATTAATCACAGTGAGAACTCACCAGCTTATCGTACCAATTTACGATTCGATAGTCAAAGAGACACATTCAACGAGAATTGAACTCGAAGCTCGAGATTGATGTTTTTCTATCATCGATTACGTCCTACACGGCATTTTACCTGAAGATGTAAAAGAAAAGGATTCATTCTGATGGAGGGCACCAAGATTTTACTACAACGCCACAACATGAATATTGTATCGGTGTTCATATGATGGTCTATTACTCCGTTGTCTATCTAGTAGAGAAGTGAAAGAGGCACTCAAAGAAGTGCACGATGGAACATGTGGTGCGCATCAACCCGGTCCCAAACTCTGTGAATAGACTTAGAAGAATAGGATTTTACTGGCCAATCATGGTCAAGGACGCGAGTGACTACGCCCGACGGTGTCATATGTGTCAAATACATACAAATTATATGCACCAGCCTCCAGAGCATTTACACCAATCAACGACATCATGACCATTCAAAACATGGGGAATGAATATAGTATGTCCTATTTTCCCGCCTTCAGCTAAAGATGACCGTTTTATTCTAGCAATCACCGATTACTTCTCAAAATGGGCCGAAACGGTCCCGCTTAAAGAAGTAAAGACGAGCGATGTTATCAAATTCATTAAACACCATATCATATATCAATATGGTGTCCTGAGACAAATAGTACATGATAATGGCCCTCAATTCGTCAGCAACGCATTCATCAAATTCTACGGTAAATTTAGAATTCGGGATATTTTATCAACGGCCTATAATCCCACAGCTAACGGATTAGCTGAAGCTTTCAACAAGATAATGTTAGACCCTAGAGGGGGGTGATTAGGGTCTTATGCTAATCAAATCTGATTTTAAGCTAATTAAAACTAATTAACAAATTATTCTTGTAAGAGAGATATACAATATGTTACAAGCAAGAATAATCAATATGAACAAAGAGCAATATCCTAGCAATGATATATACTATGAGATATATGCGAGGATATACAATGAGCACAAAGGTAAACAATCTAAACTAGATAGTGGGCAATATAAACAATAAGTAATATACAAAGGCGATATAAGATATGAGCATAAGAAAGGTGTGCCAATGTAATCACAAACAAATGATATGATCACGGAGTTCGGACCTTCCGTCCTACGTCTTCGCTCCCCACTCCCGGGGAGAAATCCACTATCACAACCACCGGGTTTTCTACGCTTACCCGAACAACATTTACACCACACAATACGGTTTTCTAGTTTACCGAAAACTCTACAACTAACACACTCTTGTAATCCCACTCTACACCATCTCAAGTGTTGAACTAGACGTGTCTCCCTTAAGTGCTCGGATACAACCTCTCCTTAGGTTCGTCAACCGACGCCACTCCTCTTGGGACGATCCCCGACTCTCGCCACACACTTCTCTAGGTGTACAAGTGTATTACAAAGTGATCTCACAATTAAGCACAATACAAAGTGTTTGTTCTCTACAATGGATGAGAACGAATTATAAGCTCACTCTCTAAGTTACACAATCCCACAACCTAATTATACTATGAATGTAAATACAATAAGCTCAATGGTTGTGTGTATGTAAACAAAGAGAAAATAAAATCAACTAAACTCAATATGAATACTAGCTTAATAAAATGATAATTAAACAATATAAAATATAAAGCTAGATTAAGTTTAGAAAACTTTTCAATAGATCAAGAGTGGAAGGAGAAGAGTTGGATATTCAAACACCAATAGATGATCTCCTCAAGCTCTTGTGAAATTGATTTCACAAACTCAAACTCTCAAATGCTTAAAAGCTTCTTAAACAAACTTAAACAACACTTAAACCCTTATTAAAATTTTTTTAAAACATTTCTTGGATAGCAATGAGAACTGAGATCAATGAGGTATTTATAACCTCCCAAAACCTCAGCCAAAAACTCTAAAAAAAAGACCAAAAAGCCCACAGAATCGAAAATCAGATTCTGTACAAAAATAGCCGTTGGAGTGAACGACGGTCGACTTTGAAAATCTCGCGGTCGATAGCGAGCCACTTTCGAGACTTGGGAAAATTTCCAGAAACTTTGGCGGTCGACCGTGACGGTCGACCGTGAGAATCTTCGAGCTGACGATCGACCGTGGTGGTCGACCGCGAAAGTTACTGATGGCTCCGCAAGGAAAAGCAAAGGCGCGATCGACCGTAAACTGACATATGACAAAACAGGTTTAGAAGCAGTTTGATGATTTAGTAACCCTATTTAAAAATATCAAATAAATTCCAAAAAAATGTAAAACTTTGGAAAATGATTATAGATATGATAATACACATGCTACAAAAACGACCTCCCAAATGAAAAATATCATCATTTTACAAAATAGTCCAAAACATGAAAATGTAAACATATGAGTTTTGACATTTTAGCTTAACCATGTTTTGAAACAATACAAAATAATTTTATAGACTTGAAGAAAAATGTAAACTATCATTATGAAGTCTATAAATAATGAATATAGTATTTTTACAAATACAATAGAATATGAAACATATGAGTATGAATATGAATATATATTTGTTTTATATCTATGAAATTAAACCAAACCAATTTATCCACGTAAAAACAAACATGTATGAATATAAATATTTATTTATATGCTAGTAAAAACTTTGTTTGTGGATAAACCAAAATCCAAAATATGTACATATATATATATATACATAGAAACCAATAAAATGTGTGTGTATATGATATTGAGCTTAAAGTACTTAACACACATAATATAAACTCCTAAACTAAATTACCCAAGCTTGATCTTGATCTTCAGTTGCTTGACTAGGTAATCTTGCGGATGAAGCTTGAACTTGAATCTTTAACTTGAATAGCGTAGTTTCAACCACAATTCCCCCAACCTCCATTGCATATGATCGTTAATGCGCAATTCTATTCATCCTCCAACATGTTGTTTGTCTACAATAAATAAAATTATACAAATAATAGACAAACAACATTATAAATAAATTGTTTGTTAAACATCATCAAAACAAGAAGGCTAACAAATAATTATCAAGATTTTGTCAAAACTTGTAAGAGTCAATAAGCGAGACTGGAAAGACAAACTTGATGAAGCTCTATGGGCTTATCGTACCACTGTCTGTACACTAATCGGAACAACTCCATACTCCTTAGTATATGGATGTGAAGCTGTCCTTCCTTTGGAAATACAAATTCCCTCTCTCCGCATCGCTCTCGCAATGAGAATGATGACGGAAGAACAACATCAAAAACGCCTCGAAGAGTTGGAGATGTTAGATGAAAAATACTTGGAAGCTCAGCAACAAATCAAGTTTTATCAGACCAGAATTTCTTAGGCTTTTGATAAAAGTGTCCGATAATAAAACTTCAAGGAAGGATACTTGGTTCTTGCTGTTCAGTGACCCATGATTCTCAATTCTAAGAAGAAAGAAAAATTCTAACCCAAATGGGAGGGGTCGTTCGTAATAGAGACAGTCTATTCAAATGGTGCATATTGCTTGATCACCCAAGATGGTCACAAAATCATGATGCTAATAAATGGGATGTTCCTAAAAAATACTACTCTTAGTAAGTTCAGGATAACTTATTTAAATGGGAAGTTCCTAAAGAATACTGTACAGGGAATTTTAAGGATAACTCGAGATCAATCAATTATTTCAGATAGAAACTGATCATCTGAACGATTCATTCTTAATTATTATAAAAATGATTAAGAATCTCCCACTTTAGTTATCTAATTATTTCCAAAATAATTAAGAATTTACCACAGTGACTTTCCAAGCATCTTTTCGTTGAGATGAGATTTCAACGACTACATATAGTCGATCTTTCCTAATGAAACATCCATGGTGCAATTGTGGAGTGCTCGATGATTCACAACCCTTCATCTAAAAATCCCTTACCGATCAAGTTAATTGATGGTGGGTCCATTAAAATCCTTTATGGATTAAAATCCTTCAAACTCCAACTGTATCTAGTCTTTAACACTCCCACTATTGAAGTTATGATACAACATTCAAAAGTTCAATTTACTGATCTATAACAATCAGTGAATCGCTTTATGTCAGGTTCTTGTTACTTGACACCGAAAACCCCCTCCGAGTGATTTATACAAGTCAACATTCCCATTGTTATTTCGTTCCATTTCTTATTTGGTCAAACCTTCCTACTATTAGGACCAATGCCAAAATCCCCTCTTGATTTCTTCTATGAACAAGAGGTCCACTTTTAAAACCGAGATCTCCTTTCGATAAACGAAAAGGCCTCAACCTAATTTGAACAATTAATCCTATAAAGGTAGAATTATCTTAATTCCCACTTAGTCAAACCTTCCTATAGTAAGGACCAAAACCAAAATCCCTTCTCGATTCCTTCCATGAATGAGAAGTCCATAAATTGAATAATCAAACCTTTAAACAGTTAGGGTTGTCTAAATCTTCTCGATTCTCAGAGTGGAGATCCCACTCTTAGTTTTACCTTTCAGATTCTTGAAGTGGAGCTCCCACTTTGAGTTTCTTTTGAAACAATGAGATAGAATATAAAATTCTTCCTCATAGATTTTAGGTTCATCTCTACCAACAAAAAGAGACAAGAAGATAGAATATAAAATTCTTTCCCTCTGATTTTGGGTTTATCTCTACCAATAAAAAATAGACAAGGAGATAGAATATAAAAATTTCCTCTCCGATTTTGGGTTCGTCTTTGCCCCAAGAGAAGACACAATTTTTTTAACATCTCTGAATCCATGCTTGTTATGCATGTGGGATGTTATCTCGATCCCTTATTAGAGATAAGCCTACATCTGATACATGTAGCCTACATATTCAACAATATAGCACAAAGTCTAAAAGAAATCATTCTTTTAGCATAACGTGATATGTGAAATGGATTTAGACAATTCACATACTAGCCCGACTCAAATGGTAGTCAGTAAAGGCATATCAAATCCATTGATAGCGGAGGGTTTGCCAAAAATCCTATGAGTATTATGGTTATTTATTCCAAATAAGAAGAAGTAATCATAATAAATAGTGAATAAGCAAAAGAGTTCACTTTATTCATCAGAAACATTCAAACAAAAATACAAAGAAAGTTCAAAAAAAAAGTGTTCTCAATCTAAAATAGCTTATAACGGCTAATTTGTTCTTCAAGTTTCAAAAGCTCTGTCGTATAAGCCTGTTCAAACTTAACTACCATGTTAGCTTTTAAGGTCTCTTCGTCAGTACTTTGAAGCTTGGAAACCTCTTGTTCCTTGTCAGGGAGTATCTTGTCTTGAAGCTCCAGTTGCTGAAACATGTTCGCTTCGATTTGATTTACTTCCGCCAAATCAGATTCCAAAATCTCCTGAGCATCCTCAGCTTTCTCAAGTTGTTCCTTCAAACGGGCTATCTTGGCTCGACTTGACTCTAAAGCTTGATGCAAGTCAATCTTGGCTTGCGTTTTTTTGGCAATGTTCACCCTAATATGAGTAATGCGAGCTCTTAATTTTTGATGCTCGAGTTCGGGTGATTTTTGAGAATCGTGCCATGCTTGTAACCTTGAGTCCATTTGAGAAGCAATATAAGAAGGTGCACCATTGGTGCGAAGGTCCCTCAAATGTTTGACATTTTGCTTGAGGTCAACTAAGTAATCCTTGATCGAATCGGCCAATTCAGCATATCCTTCTTCTCTAATCCCTAATACATGGTGGTCGAGAGATCACCTAAAATTAACGAAAGTTGATCCTTTTAGGATAATTCGATCAACTATAGTATTCAGAAAAGAGATGAAGCTTTGAAGATCGGAGCAGATAACGGCCTTGTCCGGGTCATCATCTAATATCAATGCGTGAATAGCCTCGGACAATGATAAAGAAGGCACTACAATAAAGACAAAAGAAAATAAGTACTCGAAAGAATAGTTGAATTAATATTCGAGACTTATAATTCAAAAGTATTGGCAAGCGAAAATATACCAAGTCCAGTAGAAGATACTCCAGTTTTAGGCAGGGTTATATCAATTTGATGTTCTGCGCCCGTTCCCGCTCTTTCAACTTCATGAAGAGACGGAGTTATTCCAGATACAATAGCTGTCGATGTACCAACTTCTTCCGTTTGTTTCACAGTTGTTGCGACAGGACTAACCTTAGTGGTGGCAATAGCTTCTATCATCATCGGGTCTAAAGAGGTGAGAGTTTGAGACTCTGGAACTGAGGATAGGGTCTTGTCTTTGGTTCCTGCCAACAACAAGAAACCAAGCTTCAGGATGATCAGACATTCCAATAATTATAGTTACACCGGTTTTAGCAACTAGTCCTATAATTAAAACTCTCATATGATTGTTTAAAGTTAATCGACAAAGAGACAATGGAGGTTACAGAGTAAAATTCCTACCTTCAGAGTAACTAGCTTCAGTTGAACCAACTCCAACGGTTGGTCGGAGATATACTGATGGTCGTGTTCATTAAGATCCTTGACCTCTACAGCATGAACGGTCTCTCCTTCGGCCGGTTCATTCATCGTGGCATCTACAGGATATACTAAATCATGAACAACATATATATGTACATGATCTCACACAAAACGGAAATCAGCCTTACCTTCAGTGACCATGGTGGATTCGATAACTCCACTACTCACACCCGCTTCCTTTAGTTTCACTAAAAGGAGATAAAGTGCACAGGACATTAGAAGAGGTATGCATTCTGGCTCACTCATCTCTCGGAATTGCCCTCCGAATAGGGAAATATCTATACCTGCACTTGGAGTCGGTAGATTGATGTCAGTAGGGGAAGTTATTTGAGCGCCAGCAGGTTCGTCATCCATTGCGTCATGCATTTGTCAGACGAAGCTGGGTTCCTCAGTTTCCATAATGTTAGGAGAAGCGGTATCAACAAGAAGTTCCCCTTCTTCTCGACCCCCTACGAAAACCAAATGTGAAATAAGTTTAAATCCTAAAAAAAGGGGAAATAGTGAAATGGAAATAGGGATGAGTCATTAACTTTTTTGTCAGAAGGAGCATAATGGGTGAATCGCTCTTCTAAGGTAGGAAGAGGAGTGCGTTGTCGATGTACAACTTTCTTCCTCCTCTTCGATGAAAACACATCTCCTGGAGTCTCAAATCTCTCATGATGACATTTAGTACGTAACTCTACTTTCAGAGGATCTTGGGTTTGAGCTTGAGCCTAAGTTGAGGACCGAGAACTCTGTCCATGCTCGAAGGGCATTGTATCTTCTTCCTCTTCATCTCCACTAAGAACCTTCACTATCATCCGATTAGTAGAGGTCATAACAACCCTCTCCCCTCCTCCTTTTTGGAGCATATGGTGATCGAGAGGGATCAGCATGAGGAGTTCTATGAGCAATGGATAGGTTTACATACTCTCTTTCAAAGAAAGAGGAAGGAAAACCAACCTCTCTCTCTTCGTCACCAACATTAGGTTCGACACACTCAACCTCATCCTCAGACTTGGTGTCAGCTTCACATTCTTCCTTAGAGGTCTCTGCTTCGTCAGTCTGAAGTTCCTCCTCACTGTCATCTGAATAAATAATCTGTTTGTCTTGTCTCGAAGACTCAACAGGTTCCTTTCCTTTTCGCAAAAGCACGGTTTCACAGACAACTTCTGTAGCACGTTGAGATGCAGCCTCTGCTTCTAACTTCGAGATCCTCTTCTTCCTGGTGGCGGCGTTGGCACCTATATGCCATTTACAATATAAAAATGTCATTTGTAAAGGAGGCACCACCAACAGAAGGTCAAATTGAGCATTTGTATAGCCAACTATGCTCCAGAACCAAACCCTTGCTCCATCGATAAGACCCCAACAAACTGTAAGTTGTCTGTTCGGGTTACCGATGTATAGCTGGTCATAGCCAAACTGGCTAGCAAATCTATAGGGGAAGTATATTTCAATGTTGTAGACGTTCTTTACTCTAAAAATTAGATAGCCGGGACGAATGTTCATTAACCATCTGAAGCATCCGACGTCCAATACAGTACGATCCTGCCTTGGCTCTTCAATGTTCAATAGGGTGTCATTATAAGTGCCAGAAAATTGTGGGAAGCACGGAAAAAATTCCCAACATTTATGAACTTTGAATTGCCGAGACACATCACGCCATTGTTTAACTACCCACCTAGATCCTTCCAAAATTTGCAATAGGGGAAGATCTGGATTAACAGTTTTAGGAGCTGACATCAAGTCTGGCCGATGAAGAACCAACCAAGTCATCAAATAGGTATACGACAATTCGAGCTTGGGAATCGGGATCTCAGTGGAGGGCTTCTTTCCCTCTTGTGTAAATGTCGTGGCTAAATGACGGAGTCCACTGTGAATGTCCTCAATCATTGCCAGGAGTAGAGATAGCTTGCGACCCGTCTCTAATTGAACTGCTGGATATAGAACTTCAATCGGCATCACATCTGAAGGCTGATGAGGCACCATACATTTTTTTAACCAGATAGCCAAGTACCCGACTAGAAGAGTTGTCGGCTTAATCCCCGTGCCAGCTTACCATAAAAACGATCTGAACTTGGTGCCATAGGGGAATCCATCTTCCGAGCAAAAAGTATATGTCTGAGCATTTTCCTTCTCCAATAACCTATTAATTTCTGACGAGGTTAGAGGAGGTAATTCACATGCTTGACTCGAATGATTCTCGAGGTTTTTGAACAGATAATCGTCAAATTGCTTCAAGCTGATCTACAGGGACTTCTTCTTAGCTTTCATCTCCATTTCCACCATAGCAATGTAATAATGACACATCAACTCCTATAGAGTGTCATAAGCCACAGTAGCTCGTTCTTTCATTCTGTTCAGCTGACTAACCGTTGGAAAGAATTCTTGATTAGGTGCATCACCCATAGGTAACCCTGATACCTTTATCATTTCGTGAAGAGGGAGCCCTAATTCTCCATTCTTGGTAAAAAAAGGTGTTGGTGTCCGGATTATAAATCTCGAAGAAGGCAAAGAAATGGTCGACATTTATCTGCAGTCCATGCATACTGGCACGTCTGGGAACATATAATCCTATTTCAGCCAATTCACGTCCCCAACGGTTCAACACATAATTAGTCATCCTGGTCCACCATTTATCCCCAGAATAATGGACTCATCCATAACACCTAAATTTCTTTATTAGAAGCTCTCTTCCTAATCTAGCCAAATGACTTTTTACTAAATTAGCCTTGAGTATTAACTCGTTTTGAGGTAAGTTATCTTGACCTAAAACGCTAGGGTGTAGCCCTCTTATAGAAGTCTTGTCACTTGATCTTGGAGTAATAGCATCCTTCCCTATGAACCCGCAATGGACACGCTCGTGATCCTCAGTCAATTTCTAGAACATCTTACGACATACAGCTAAATTCCTAAACTGTAGGAGAGAGTGGTGACGAGGAATTAATGGCAAATACATGAATACTGAACCACTCCCATACAACCATTGCGCTGGTTCACAAGAATGAATCACCGGGTCCTTTACGGAGTCTCCGAACAAATACTATGGTTTCCTCAGAGGCTGAGTAGGATCTTGGTCCCGAGTCAGAGGCACGTCGGTAATCAACCAACGTAGAATACAAAGATCTCCTCGTTGTATAAGCTCGGAGACGTCCTCCAGACAGTCAGAGCTAAATTGAAGGGCCTCTCTAATTAGAGGAATCCCTTGATAATGAGAGTGCGTAGCACTACTCTGGCTAGTGACCTCCCTATCAAGAAAGGTCATGGAAGGAAAATGGACTAAAAAGAAGAAAAGATATACATTTGGTTAGAATTCATTACAAAAGGATGTTCTAAAGCTAAATTAAGGGGTATAATTCATCACGTGAATCCACGAGATAGAGTCACCATCTTGTAGTAGGCGAGACAATTTCAATTGTCACACGCATAAAAGGCAATATACATCGTCGTGTGCGAACACTATGACAATATATCCGGCCTTTTAAAAATGCGGAACAATATAAAATCACCCCTTTTGCCTTCAGATGTGTTTTGTCCAAGCAAAACATCATCTTTTAGCGTCGATCCTCATGTAGGCGGATACCAGCTCTTCCCGAGTGCCTCTCAAAAGATGACAAACGAGGACCTACACACATGATTCATAAAATACTGAATTTAAATCAATAAAAAGTGGAGAAAACGTACCCCCATAAGAAGTGACAGCGGGATCAACTCTCTCCGCGGCATGAGAGATAGATCTACTCCTCGGGATGCGAGATCTCTTCGGCGACATGATAAAAATCTGATTTTATCAAGAAATCCCACAATAAAGGTTGGCGTTTTGAGTTTAAAGCTTACAAAATCATAGAAAATAACCAAACTGCAACCATGGGTGCGGTTATTACCTGGAATCAAAGGGAAAGAAGAATCACAAGGGAGAAAGGCTCAAATCCTCGAAGAATAAGGCGAAACCCTAGAATCCCACGAGCAAAATCTAACCAAATATGAAGAAGAGGAAGGAAATGGGCTTGAGGACTCTCTAAAAGGGGTTGGAGGACTTTTGAATCAGAAGAGGCGGCCAAAGATAACAAAAATGAGGCCCAAAAGGTTGGGTTTTAAAGCCCCAGCGAAGGGACTGTTCGCCTTCGTGCGAGACAGTCGTGATTGTCTTGCATTGCCGAGACCGTTACAACTGTCTCACACTTCCGAGACAGTCATAACTGTCTTGGAAGAAGGAATGACCCCTGCGATTTTGAGACAGTTACAACTATTTTGGAAGAAGGGTTAACCTAGCAGGTCAACAATTATATTCGTGAAGCGTTCTCGATCCATTTTTGGCATATTAGAACACTCCGATGAGTATATGAGTATAAACTGCATCTCCTTGAACCTCCCAATGGGTACACGGGGTTAAACTATTTCTCAAAAACTCTAAGGAATACATGAGTATAAATTGATTCTCCATGCTCTAACACCTCAAGAGCCTACATTGTGTAGACTCCAATTAACGTATGAGTATAAACTGTGTTTCTATCGCAATGGTGGTTGATGCCAATAAAAGCGCCGATAACTTTGTCAAAACAAGGTGTAGATCAATTCCAAGTCGAATGATAATCCCTAGGAGTTCATTCATAATTCAGATACAAACTTTCGAACAAGATGAGTAGTTCATCATCGATTCAATGGCACGAGCTGAATTCAACAATCAACATAAAACCTTCAGTTCAAGATTTTGACAACGGTCAAGCGATAAACACAGCATCAAAAATTTTTTAGCAATCCGATAAAAACTGAATAGACTAAAATTCGGAGAAGTCAAAGAATTGAAGTAGGAGTGTATCATATCCAAAGTATTCCAGACTCCTCTATAAAAGATTGATTCTAAAACACTTTGGAGGGGGTATCTGTAGGCATCAAAAAATTGCCTATAGATTATCATATGTAGCTTAAGATAGAGAGAAGGCAATAAACGTCATTATCTGAATTGCAGAGGATCATCTAAAGCTAAAGATCAACTAGAGAATTCGCAAGAAGCACATCACACAAGTTTTGAAGCGCAAAACATATCTCAGAAGCATGAAGGGAATCAACAGTTTCTGAGATAGTTACAACTGTCTCGGAAACTTCCGAGACACTTACGACTGTCTTAGAAAATTTCGAGACACTTACGTCTGTCTCAAAAAATTCTAAGGCACTTACTACTGTCTCGGAAGCTAAGGAGAAAAGAACGGTAGTTTTTTTGAGATTTATGCATGCGACGTGGCTCCATAACTGCCAAGGATCATGTTTGAACATGGGAAAGACATTACAAGTAGAAATCACGCTAATAACTACCCAAATAATAGCATTAAAACGTGTTTAAAGTAGTTACAAAATAGCTAGAATGAACCAAGCTTCTGAGAAAATTATAACTGTCTTGGAAATGGAAAGTCAACCATGCTTCTGAGATAGTTACAACTGTCTCGGAAATGGAAGTTCCTCGACACGACTTATTTTTAACTTCTGACTTCAGTTATTATTCCTAAGGGCTATAAATAACCCCTAGGATCATTACTGAGGAGATCCAAGCAGAGAAAGTAGATTGAACAAAGAACTTGAGCATTTTAAAGTGTTCTTCTCAAGAGAGAGAGAGAGTCTTCATCAAATTGGAGCACATCCAGTAACTTTGGGATTCCTTGAGATCTAAGCTTCGATTTGATCTTGAGAAGAGTGTTCATCTTACATCGATAAGATATTCACTTACCTTTTTCTTACTTCTAAATGAAACAAGAATTTCAAATAGCCTTCACGGTTCAATCAGAATCTGTAAATCGATGATCCACAGGCTAACGTACCTCCGATACAGGCAAAGATCCTGCGCAACCAGTGATAAAAAATGATCCTACGTGTGTTTCTAGGAAGCACTCCTAATTTGGTTTTTTGTAAAGAGTAGTTTTCCAAAGTACAAGGCTCACTCTTTTATATTCATTGTAATTGATAAACAGTTATAATGAATTCTACAATGAAATTTGTTTCTGATGCAAACACCGGTATACTAATGACTGTTATACCTACCACCATTCTGTTGATTCACGAGGTTGGGTCGGCCAGGTCAAGCAAATGGTCTCAAGCTGGAGGGTCCTCTGCTGGCGTTAGTAAGTTCTGCTTCATGACTTGCCTTGAGGTTTTAGTTAATATTTTAGGATTTTTAATTCTCCCCTTCTTTTCTTGTAGAGCTCCCAATGTCTCTATATGAGCTCGTCATGGCCTTGTTGTCTGATACTGAACCAAGAAAAGAGATATTCTGTATGGACATCGGTCATTTCATTTCTTTTGTGAGCAGAATGATTGATAAGATCCTTCATCGAGGATATTCTTTTGATCAGTTCAGGTGGTCTCTTGATCATCAAGTGATGATGATCAGGAAGGAAGGATACTCGGATTTAGCTGATCTTCTCACCACGGATTTAGTCACATTAGAGTCGGGGGAGCTGTAGGCTACAGGCGCTTCTTTATATAAGGCTACTCAGTTGGAGTCCCAGCTGAAGCAGTGGTGTAATGCCCAAATGTCCCTTAGGAATGAGCTTCAAATGCAGGAGGGTTATGTTATGCAGATGAGGGCGGTTCTCTCGAGGAAGGACAAGAGTAGGGCCGAATTGCTTAGCTCTTTATCCTCGGCCCACGAGAAGATAGCCGATCTTGAAAAGGCCTTGAAATATGCTAAAGATTCATGTTCCATTCTTGAAGGTGAATTAGCCGACGTAGAATTCTCTCGAAAACAGGCACTTGAGAACCTATAGCCAACGCAAGAAAAGTTGAACAAGCTGAGAGGTGAAGCTGCGAGGATATTAGATGCCACCGAAGACTCTGTCCGGGCTGATTTGTTGGCTAAGCTTGAGTAGACTTATGTGGAGAAGCTTTCTCTACTAGAAATTCGGATTCTTGACCGTAAAATGTATTTGGATTGGTAGCGCTACTTTCGTATCTTCCTTTTGTTTTGACTTTATTATAAAACAAAGTCTTTTGCTTAGCGTATTTCTTTTATCATGATTTTTTATCCCTTATGGAACAAATAAATCACAATACTTATAGGATTTTTGGAAAACCCTTAGGTATCAACGGATTTGATGTACATTTACCGATTACCATTTGAATCGGGCTAATATGCGGATTGTTTGAATCCATTTCGCATGTGACGTTGTGCTAAAAGAATAAATTCTTTTAGTCTTGGTACTATGATATTGAATACATAGACTTTTATCATTTTCATGGCAAAAGACTAACTGGCAACGAATGTTAGGCGTAGACTTATCTCTAATTAGGGATCAAGATAAAGTCCCTCAGACATGGATTCTGGTATCCTTTTTGCGACAAAAGACTAACCAGTAATGCGTGTTAGGCGTAGATTTATCTCTAATTAGGGATCGAGATAAAATCACCCATACATGGATTCTGGTATCCTTTTCATGGTAAAAGACTAACCGATAACGCGTGTTTGGTATAGACTTATCTCTAATTAGGGATCGAGAAAAAGTCTCCCAGACATGGATTCTCTTGTCATTTTCACGGCAAAAGACTAACCGACAATACGTGTTAGGTATAGACTTATCTCTAATTAGGGATCGAGATAAAGTCCTCCATACATGGATTCTAGTGTCCTCTTTGTGGTAAAAGACTAACCGGTAACGCGTGTTAGGGGTAGACTTATCTCTAATTAGGGATCAAGATAAAGTCCTCCAGATATGGATTCTGGTGATGTTGAAAGATTGTGTCTTCTCTTGGGGAAAAAATAAACCCGATACTGGAGAGGAAGAATTTTATATTCTATCTCCAGGTCTTCTCTTGGGGCAAAGATGAACTTGATATTGGAGAAGAAGAATTTTATATTCTATCTTTAGGTCTTCTCTTGGGGCAAAGACGAACCCGGTGCTGGAGAGGAAGAATTTTATATTCTATCTCTAGGTCTTCTCTTGGGGCAAAGTTGAACCCGATGTGGGAGAGAAAGAATTTTATATTCTATCTCTAGTTCTTCTCTTAGAGTAAAGACGAACCTGATGCAAAAGAGAAAGAATTTTATATTCTATGTCTAGGTCTTCTCTTGGGGCAAAGATAGACTCGGTGCTGGAGAGGAATAATTTTATATTCTATCTCCTGCTGTAAAAAAAACTCAAAGTGGGATCTACACTTTGAGAATCTCAAAAGGTGAAACTAAGAGTGAGATCTCCACTTTGAGAATTAAAAAAATCTAGATAACCCTAACTTTTATAGGATTGATTACCTAATTTGAAAATAAATTTCTCATTTATAAGATGAAATTACGACTTCTGTCTAAACTGCAGAAAGGTTTGACCAAAGGGGAATAGGTGGAAGCCTTTCGTTTATCGAAAGAGAATTCCAGTTTTGAAATGGACCTCTCGTTCATGGAAAGAAATGAGAGGGGATTTTGGATTTGATCCTAACTGTAGGAAGGTTTGCCTAATTAATAGTGAGAGTGGAAGTACAAATAATAGTGGGAATGTAGACTTGCACAAATCCCTCAGTGGGGGGTTTTGGTGTCGAGTGGCGAGAACTTGACACTAAAGGGGTTTGATAAACACAACGGATCGGCAGATTGAAGTATTGAATGTTATGTCAGGACTTCAACAGTGGGAGTGTTAAAGACTTGGACACAACGGGAGTTTGAATGAATTTAACCATGAAGAAGTTTGATGGAACCACCGTCAATTCATTTGATCAGTGAGGGATTTTATGGTGGAGGTCTGTGAATCATCAAGCTCTCCACAATTACACCGTGGGAGTTTCGTTAGGGAAGATTAACTCAAGCAAGTTATTGAATCTTATCTCAATGAACGAGTGCTCAGAAAGTCACCTCGAGAGTTAGTGGAATTGATCTTGGTGATTGAAACCAACTGAGATTGGATGAAGGAAAGAAGATATTCTATTTCTTTCACTTCATAAGAGAATCCTAATTATCAGAGAGATTCCGGTGACTAAAAAGTGTTTTGGCAGCTTGCTGCTAACTGGGTTAAATTAGATGAAATGTGCTTCATCGTTGAAGGACTTTAGAGTCACGGTGAGAACTTCGTGAGGGAAGATTGACCCGATGAAGTCATTGAATCTCATCTCGACGAAAGAGTGTTCGGAAAGTCACAGTGGGAGGATTTTGGAAATGATTAAATAGCCACAGTGGGAGGTTCCTAATCATTTTTAATCATGATTAAGAATGAATTATTTAGATTACTGATCTTCATCTTGAATAATCAGCTGATCTCAAGTTATCCTTAAGAATACTAAGCATAGCATTCTCCAGGAACTTCCCATCAAATAGGTTATCCTGAGTGTACTAGGGATAGTACTTCTTTAGGAACTTCCCATTTATTAGCATCATGAGTTTATCACCGTCTTGGGTGATTAGACGATACACACCGTTTGAGTAGACTTTCTCCACTACTAATGGCCCTTCATATTTGGATTGAAATTTACCTTTTTTCTTGGATTTGGTATCATTGGTCGCCGGACGACAAAAACCAAGTCTCCTTCCTTAAAATTTCATTGTTGGACTTTCTTGTCGAAGGCCCTGGAGATTCTGGCTTGGTAAAACTCAATTTATTGCTGAGCTTCCAAACGCTTTTTATCTAACATCTCAAGTTCCTCGAGACGTTTCTGATGTTATTCCTCCATCGTCATCCCTGTTGCGAGGGCAATGCGAAGGGATGAAATTTAGATTTCTAGGGGAAGGACGGATTTGCACCTATATACTAGAGAATACGGAGTTGCTCTGATAGGCGTGCAGACTATAGTGCAATAGGCGCAAAGAGCTTCGCCCAGTTTATCATCCCAGTCTCGTTTATTTGTTCTCACGAGCTTCGATAAAATCTTAATAATAGTTTTGTTGAAAGCTTCAGCCAATCCGTTCACCGTGGGATTGTATGCCATCGACGAGACATCTTGAATCCTAAACTTTCTACAAAATTTGATGAATGTATTGCTAACAAATTAAGGGCCATCGTCATGTATGATTTGTCTTGGAACACTATATCGGTAGATAATATGGTGTTTGATGAACTTGACTACGTCGCTTGTCTTCACTTCTTTGAGTGGAACCGCTTCGGCCTAATTTGAGAAGTAGTCGGTGATTACCAAAATAAAACGATCATCTTTTGCTAATGGTGGGAAAATAGGACCAACAATGTCCATTCCCTACGTCTCGAATGGCTATGATGTGGTCGAAGGGTGCAGGTGCTCCGGGGGTTAGTGCATATAATTGGCATATATATGACATGCGTGGCACCGTCGGGTGTAGTCAATTGCGTCCTTGACCATGGTTGGCTAATAATATCCTTCTTCTGAGTCGATCATAGAGTTTGGGACCAGGTTGGTGTGCACCATAAGTTTCGTCGTTCCCTTCTTTGAGTGCCTCTTCGGCCTCCTTGGTTGAAAGGCATCAGAGTAGCAAACCGTCATATACGTGATGATACAATGTCTGGGTCGCCGTGTTATAATAATATATTGGTGCTCTTTGTCGGACCGAGTCTTTTTCTTTTGTGTCTTCCGGTAAGATACCGTGCAAGACATAGTCAATATTGGGGAAACACCAGTCTCGAGGCTCGAGTTCAATTTTAGCCTAGTGCACCTCTTTGATGTCCAAAGCGTAGTCCGGTATAAAAAGTTAGTGGGTTCTTACAGTGATCCATTGTTCTTTTCTCGGGAGGCTATGCTAGAGATACCGCTAATGGTGCCAGTGTATTTGCATATGCATTCTAAAGATGTAGAATGTACTCGATAAAGAATTCTTCAAATGAGTCTACCATCTTGATGGCTACCTTATGGTACGGGATCAGGTCTTGGTTCCTAACTTCGTACTCTCCTCGAACCTGGTTGACTATCAGTTGAGAATCACCAAAAGCTTCAAGATACTCGACCCCCAGCTCTTTGGTGAAACTGAGTCCAATGAGCAGCGTATTGTATTCGGCTACATTGTTGGAACACGGCTTGATCAGTGAATAGGCTTGAGGCATCACATGTTTCATTGGGGAAACTAGGGCAACTCCGACTTATGAGGATATTTTGGAGCTTCTGGGAGCACTTGCCACATTGGTTGCTCGAGAAGTACTATCGAAGTATAATTGCCACACCTGCTGACGAGAGGTAGTGTTGACTTCGTGAGTTTTATTCGACAAATATTCATATAATTCAACAATATCCTTTGTAGGGTTAATCGCTAGGAGATCACAAATTGCTTGTTCTTTGACCGACTTCTGTTGCTTGAAGTGCACATCGTATTAGGACAAGAGCAGGGCCCATCTCGCTAACCGCTAATTCATGAAAACCGGTTGCGTCTTAAATACTCAGACTGGGTTGACATTGGAGATAACGTAGATCGTCTGTCCAACTAGGTAGTGTCGCATTTTCTAAATTGTGAATACTAGGGCGAGGCACTCCTTCTCAATCATCGGATATCGAGATTCTACACCTACCAGAGTCCGACTCAGGTAATATATTGCCTGCTCATGACCGTTGTCATTGTCTTGTACAAGTAAAGAACTTAATGAGTGGTTCATAGTCTTGACATAAATCAAGAATGGTTTCTCTGACTTCGGTGCAATGAGAACGGGAGGATTTGATAGATATACTTTGATATCCTCTAATGCCTTCTGACAAGCATCATCCTAAATAAATGACACGTCTTTCTTCGTAAGCTTGGAGAATGGTTAGCATTTCCCGGAGAGGTTCGAGATGAACCGACAGATATAAACCAATCGCCCTTGTAGTCTTCTGAGTTCTTTGAGGTTTCTCAGGGGTTGTAACTCATGTATCGCCTTCACTTTATCAGAATCAATGTGAATACTCTTATTAGTGACAACGAATCCGAGGAACTTATCGCTGGACATTTTGAGAAAAGACTTGGTGGGATTCATCTTCAATTGGTGACTCCGCATGAGATCGAACATCGTCTTCAAGTCTTTAATATAATCATCTTTGTTACAGCTTTTCACGACCAAATCATTAATATAGCACTCAACCGTTTTTCGGATATGCTTCTAAAAAATCTTCCTCATTGCCCGTTGGTATGTGGTGCCTGCGTTCTTCAAGCCGAAGGGCATGACTGTATAGCAGAAAACGCTGAGGGGTGTTCTGAATGTGATATGCTTTTTATCATCTGGGTACATCTTGATTTGATTGTAACCTGAGAATCCATACATGAAGGACATTCTCTTGAACCAGCATGTGTTGTCGATGATAACGTCTGTGATCGGGAGAGGAAAGTCATCTTTTGGGTAGGCAGTGTTCAGGTCTCTAAAGTCGATGCAGATCCTGATTTTCTCATTCTTTTTAAGGACCAGTGTAATATTTGCTAGCCAGTCGGGATGTTGCTCTTCCTTGATAAAACCTGAGTCGATCAGCTTTTTAATTTCAGACTCGATCGCTTCCATAATTTACGGATGAAACCATCTTTACTGTTGCTTGACAGGTTTAGCATCCGATTTGATGTTGAGGTGATTCATCGCCATGTTTGGATCAAGTCCTCGCATGTCTTCATAATTCCAGGCAAAAACATCGATGTATTCCCTGATAAGGGCAATCAATTCTCCCTTTTTGTTTGGTGGAAGGTTGTCGTTGACAAATATAGGCTTTGGATTGGCCTCGTCACCCATGTTCACCTGGACTACTTGGTCCTCGTTAGGGGGTTCCTTCTGTTCGAACCTATCACCATATTGGATGTTCAGGTGATGTATCCAAGGATCCTCCCTTGTTGGTAATTGCTCGTCATCCTCCTTTGTCAAAGGATTAGTCGTAGCCATATTCGACATTAAGCTTTTGAACATTTCTTCGAGGCTAACATCAGAGTCCCAACTAGAAGAATCGGATGAGTATCCATCTTTATCTAGGTTGGCTAATTGGTCGATGACTTGCCAGCAGCATTCGTCATTCGATGACGAGACATAGCCCAAGCCTCTTCTATAGCCATAACAATTTTCAGGCTTTCCCTTTGGTACATAGGCCGCCAAAGGTGGAACTTGAGGGCCCTAATCGAAGCAAAGACCCTCTCAGAGTGCAAAGTTGTATCCCCACTTTTCCATGAGGTTACGCACTTTTGGGCCATATCTGAACCAATGAGGACCGAGTTTTTTATCATCACTATTCTCTCTCAGGAAGTGATCTGGTAGTGGAGATATTTCCCCTTTACCATAGATTACCTCTTTTTCATCCTTCGCCTTGGTAGGAATGACGATGGTTGTTCCGAATGAGTCCTGGATATGCTTCCTTATCATGCAAGACGATCGAAGCAACATATGTAAGTCGGGGTTATCGTATAACCCCTTCATTACGTCATCGAGACAAGTCGAGTACTCTAAATCATCATTTATTTCTACTTCAATAAGTTGATAATTACAACTATCATCTGATAATTCTCCACCGTCAAGATTGATTACAAAGGGTACAATGTCGTTGAGTACAAAACCACCGTCATAATTAAGCCAAGCTTCAGTATCAGCTTCTTCTCCGATGTCTGTGCCTTGGGCCAATGATTCAGTATCAGATTCAGTACCGTAAAGAAAGGAGTCAGTGAAATAATTTTCTAACCCTTTAAACGGTTGCTTATCCGTGACCACCGTCTTAACCTCATTATTGGTGTCTACATATTTTAGATACTGGTGGAGGATAGAAGAGACTATAACATTACTATAGATCCATGGTCGATCCAATAGTAAGTTATAGGAGACCTCTATGTCGATCACATAGTGTTCGCGGGAAAATTTGTTGCTTCTTTCATTGTTGATTCCATTGTCATCTTAAAATAACAACTTTTTTTTGCGTTACAAAAAGATCCGGTCTTTTTATAAGATCCGGTTTATAATGAAAATCAAAACAAATAAAGAAAAATTACAACTTTCCTTATTTAACGAACAGATCACGAGCTCCTGTTATACGGTCACTCGCTTTGTGGGTTGTTTGCCTGCGCCGGGGTTGTTTGCCGTGGACCACCGCGAGATCTAGATCCGGTCGGATCTACGCAGTATTACGGGTATTATCCCACCAAGGAGATAATAGCCGGGAGGGATTGTTTCACCAAGGAAACAACCGCTCGAATCTCGGGATCTAAGAACCAAGCTTAGATCCGGAGTGTGCCTACGTAGATCTGAGATCCGGGATCCGATTCCTCTCGAACTCTTGCCTTATTTGGCGTTGACGATCGTCGAGCACCGGATCTGGATGGACAAGTCCTTGAAGTTCCAAAGCTCCAATCTTTCTAAGTTTTTAGATCTGAATCCGGCAGAGCTTCGACTCCTCCTTTTCCAACCTTTTTAAATGAAGAACCCCTTGGCCTATTTATAGGCACTCGAAC
>BQKN01056535.1:0-20996 GCA_022839385.1 Asparagus kiusianus
CCCCCCCGGCCTCTCTAATTTTTCTGCCTCTTAGTCTCTATTTTGTTTTTTAATTTTTTGGTTGAATACTGCTTCGTGTTGGGATGATTTGAATATTAGACCTCTTGCACGGTAGAAAAAAAGACTATCGCTACGTTATTCTGGCATTTTCACATGGTTTTCCTTTCGATACAAAACTAAGTAGAATACTTTACCATTGTAGTACGTACGTTGAACTTAAAACTTTTTATAATCTATTTTAAACCTTTTATCACAAAGAAGATCTCAAGAGCCTATGCCATAGTTAATATTGGAAAACACATACAGTTAGCATATTGAACCTTTTAAAATATCTTTACAAGAATATTCTACTAATACTGTCCCATGAATAATACAACATCATTTCTTCTCATATCAAAAAAGAAATCTGTAGTGGCTTGAAATCCTTCCATATTCATATATACAAACAATACAAATAATATTTTATTTCTACAAGGAAGGAATATATAGCTGTATTTTTGGATATTTAAAGGGAGAATGGATCGGGCGGGACCAAGACATACCCTATCTTGATGCAAAATGAGAGGCCTGAGGAAGCGCGCCTAATGAATGGCTGATTGTTCTCTCTCCCTCATTTTCCTTATCCCTTTTTTAAAGTGCGAGAGAGGCGGGCACTCCGTGAGATCAACCTCAAAAAGACCACTTTTTTGCAAGTTGGAGAGATACGGATCCGTGTGTCAAAAATCATAAGTAAATGTCGATGAAAAATCTAGTACCTAAGATGACCATTAATTTTAGAACTACTCTAATCAAGTTGACTTTCTTATAATTGTACAAATTAATGTGCACAGTATACTTGTTGCGCATCTTTGCGGAAGCGTGCTTGCACACCGAACGAGTCCGTAAGCAACGAGAGAAGATTTACAAACCAAATACGAGCACAATCCAAACAAATACGACAAACCAACCGCAAAACACAGATATACGTGGTTCGGCAATTTGCCTATGTCCATGAGGAGAGGATAGGGAGATTTCACTATATCGAGGAGAGTCCAAAATGGTTATAATAACTCAAACACTCGAACAACCCCTAACCAATGATCTCTCAACTCGCTCACAAGTTCACCCTCTCAAAGTGCTCACAATACTCTCTATTTTCTGATAAACAAAACCCTAAAATCGTGTTTCTATTTATATTAAACAACAAACCCAAACAGAATAGGAACCAGGCCCAAACCCGACGCGCGGTCGACCGCATAAGTCTTCGCGGTAGACCGGACAGAAAAGAAAAATCACCTTTGAGTTTACAGGGTTCCACGGTCGACCGCCCAAGTCTTCGCTATCGACCGGACAGAGATCCAGAAACTACCCTGTACTCGTGCACGTTTTCGGTTGACCGCACCATTGGTCGCGGTCAACCGGACAAACAAAACCTGTCCGACTGTAATTTTCTAAAAATTGTTGTTTCTCTTTGATTCTCCACCCCAGTAAAATTTTCCCAAAACTGAGCCGACACAAATACCAACCAAATGTTCCACTTGTTGCGTCCAGTACGAAGTAGAATTAATCCACGATAACGGACTCAATCCATAACAAGTCGGGAATCAAATGAGAACGTCAACACCAAACAAAGAGCACCATTACGTCATCTCTCCAAACTTGGCTGCACCAATGTGGTTGCCTACGTACCCCCTCTCCTAAGAGATCAAGTCACCCGTAGTTCATCCAAATGACCATCAATGGCCTCAACAATCATGAATGTGCAACAAGTTTCGATAATGATCAAACTTGTTGCTCGGAACCACCTTTGTGAGCATATCTACCGGATTATCCTTCGTGTGGACCTTCACAATTTCCACATCACCATCTTCAAGAACATCCCGGACAAAGTAATAACGAATGTTAATGTGCTTCGTCCTCGTATGAAAAACCTGATTCTTCGCCAAATAGATAGCACTCATGCTATCACAATAAAGAGTAACAGATTGCCATGATATACCAAGTTCCTCCAAAAGTCCCCGAAGCCAAATAGCCTCCTTGACAGCCTCCGTAATCACCATATATTTTGCCTCCATCGTCGACAAAGCCACCGTAGACTATAAGGTACATCTCCAATACACCGGTGTACGGGTCAAAGTAAACACATATCTCGTCATAGACCAGTGCTTATCCAAATCACCAACATAATCCGTATCAATATAGCCAATGCATAATTGTCCACCTCTAGTATCCCACTCAAAAAATAAGCCAACATTGAGAGTACCTCGAATGTACCTCAAAATCTATCTCACGGTGTCCTAATGACCCACTCCTGGATCATGCATGTACTGCATGTCACAAATCCGTCCTCGTACATACCATCGCGTACATCAAGCTCCCAACTGCACTTGCATATGGAGTCTTTAACATCAACTCTCTATCTTCAACTGTCTTCGGTGAAATGTCACCTAAAAGTTTTAAATAGGCTCCCAAAGGTACACTAACTGGCTTCATATACATGCTAACATTAAAGCGCTGTAGAACCTTCTTCAAATAAGCCACCTGTGTGAAACAAATTCTTCCCTTCTTTTTGTCTCTACTGATCTCCATCCCTAAAATACATTTTACCTCACCCAAATCCTTCATCTCAAACTCCTTTGAAAGATGTTCCTTCAACTTATCTATAGCGGATCTGGAAATAGAAGCAATCAATATGTCATCGACATAAAACAACAAATAAATGTACACACCTCCTTTTAACTTGCGATAATACACGTAAGGATCAAACTGCCTCCGAGTGTACGAATGACTAATCATGAAACCATCAAATCGCCTATACCACCGTCGAGGAAATTTCTTCAAACTGTATAGCTATTTCTTCAACCTACAAATCAATTTTTCCTTCCCCTTCCCTACAGCTCAGAATTCCAATGGCTGAGTCATATACATTTCTTCATCAAGATCACTATGAAAAATGATGTCTTCACATCTAACTAATCTAACTCTAAAACATATTGTGCCACTAAAACTAGTAAAATCCAAATCGAAGAGTGTTTCACCACCAGAGAGAAAACCTCATTGTAATCAATACTTTTCTCCTGTGCATAGCCCTTCGCAACCAACCTAGCTTTGAACCTTACTGGAGTGCCTTCAATGCCCTCCTTCTTCATGTATACCTACATGCAACCAATCGCCTTTCGCCCCTTTGGAACCTTAACAAGCTCTCATGTATCGTTCTTATGAAGAGACTCCATCTCCTCCTACATAGCTACCAGTCACGAATCAGCCTCTAAACTCTGCTCAACCTGTCTGAATGTAGTAGGCATCATCTCATCGATACTCTCTACCAGAAGTGCATACGCAACTATTGTGTTTGTATTCCATGCTGGTATCCGTATGTCTCTCCTCTGTCTCCGAACTACAATAGAATCCTGAACCTGAGTTGTCGGTCCCTGATCCTGCTCATCTGTACCCGTTGTTCGCGGGAAAAACTGATGCTTTCTTCATTGACGATTCCATTGCACTCTTAAAGAACAACTTTTTGCGTTACAGAAAGATCTGGTCTTTTTATAAGATCCGGTTACAATAAAAATCAAACAAAAAAGAAAAAATTACAACTTTTCTCTTGTTTACCGAACAAATCGCGAGCTCCTGTTATCCGGTCGCTCGCTTTGTGGGTTGTTTGCCTGCGCTGGGGTTATTTGCCGTGGACTACCGCGTGATCTTGATCCGAACAGATCTACGCAATATTACGGGTATTATTTCACCAAGGAAATAATAGCCGGAGGGATTGTTTCACCAAGAAAACAACCGCTCAATTCTCAGGATCAAAGACCAAGCTTTGATCCGGAGTGTATCAACATAGATCTGAGATCTCAATCCTCTCGAACTCCTACCTTTTGTGTCACGGGTGCTCACCAAGAATCAGATCCGAACGTCCAAGTCTTCAAGCCTTCAAAACTCGAGCACAAGTTCTCAATCCGGCAGAGTTTCGGCTCTCCCAAAGTCCCTCCAAAAGTCCTCTGAAATGATGAATCTGAAGGCCTATTTATAGGCACCCAGAACTGTGCCAGTGCACAGTTCTGGGCCGAGCCACCCTGGGGTGGCTCGGCCACCGAGCCACCTCAGGGTGGCTCGGCTTGGGCCGAGCCACCTTGGGGTGGCTCGGTTTCGGCCGAGTCCCCCCGGGTGTTGCCGTGGTGTCCGTCGTTCGGTTGTTTTGTCCGTGATTTGTTTCGTTGCTGATCTGGACTTTGATTCGGTTGTGTGGTCTTGATTTGGCAGTAAATCCGCCTTGGTGTTTGAGTTCGAATCCGTTTTACGGTTGGACGACTCGTTCACTTTCCGAACCGTTGGATTGATTCCGCACGCGAATTCCGTTGTTCGTGTGCAATTTGTTGATCTCGTTGCCTTGTCACTCGATGGTTCGTTGTTTCGTTGAATCACCGTGTCGAGCTGTGCTAAGGGATCTATAGGCAATTTTATATGCCTACAGATACCCCCTCCAAAGTATTTCAGTCTCGTTCTTTTATAGAAGAGTCTGGAATGCTTTGGATATGATTGCCCCTACACTGAGTTGGTGTGACGGGACCTTGGAATGACTTTTCGTTCTGTATTCCTTCAATCCTTTAGACTATTCGGTGCTTTGTCGAACGTCTGTAAGGGTTTCGGTGCTGCATTTATTGTCTGACCGTTGTCGGAATTTTGAACTTGAAATCGATTCGTGATTTTCCAATCTTTAGCTCGTGCTTGTTGGTTCAACATATAACTGACCCTCGATTGCTGGCGTTGAGTCTTTGTTTGCGACGCGTTGTCCGGCGTAATGTTATTGAGTTATCCTTAAGAATACTTTTAGAAAAATATTCTCCAGGAACTTCTCAACACAAATTAGGGAATAGTTTATACTCGTATACCTTACTGGAGTATTTCTCATATCCGAATGAGCCGAACCGGTATGATAATTATCTGAACCGGTCTGATAATGACCCAAAAAAGGCAACAATTTGGCTTAAAAATTCTTCCGCTCCTTCCAAATGCATGGGAGAGACCAAAATAAACAAGGGATTGAACCCCCGGTCGATTTGAAGTCGTTTCGACGCTTAATTCAGCTTCAATTTGAATTCTGGTTCAATTCTGGTTCAAACTGGTTCAACCTGGTTCAAGACTGGTTCAACCTGGTTCAGGACTGGTTCAGACTGGTTCAAGACTGGTCTGGTCTGGTTCAGTCTGGTTTGGTCTGGTTCAGCCTGGTTCAGCCTCTTTTGAACTTATTTGGACTGGTCTGGTTTGGTTCACCCTGGTTCGGTCTGGTTTAAGGCTGGTTCATTATATAAAAGGGGGTTTTCTTTTTTCTTTTCCTTTTCTTTTCTCCCTAGGGCCGGCCGAACCCCCCCTTTCTCCTCTTGATTTTTCTTCTCTCAAGCATCTATTCTCTTTCAAACCCTCATAGTTGTCTTAGAGCATCTCCAACAGCTTCCCCAAAATTTTCTCTAAAATGGGGAAACAAAAGTCATATTCTCCAAATTATTTTTGCTCCAACTCCAACAGCTTCTCCATTTTGAAAAATCGCATTTATTACAATAATAAAGCTCTCCCCAAAAATTTGGAGAATGTTGCAGATTTGGGGAAGGCCCCCTATTTTTTCTCCTTCTTCCCTATTTTGGGGAATGAGATGGGGAATCTGTTGGACCAAAAAAAGCTCTATATTCCCTAAAATTGAGTATTTCAAGAAGATGGGGAAGCTGTTGGAGATGCTCTTAGATCTAGTCTTCCTTTGGATCTTAGGCTGAGAAATCTCCCAAAAAACTCCAAACAAAAAGTTTCTTTCAGGCCCCTCGAGCGCGTGGTTCAAGTTTCTTTAAAGGTCTCATCTTTATTGGATCTCGAGCTTTTCTTCAGGTAAATCCTCCACCATTTTAGCATATTTTACGCTTAATTCAATTTATGAATTTGTGGGGTCAAATGCGAGGGTTAGGATTAAGATTTGGCGCTTCGAGCTTCTCTTTCAGGGGGGTAGAATTGATAAAAAGGGGAACTTTTTCTGGATCTGATCCCTCAACTTTATTTTGCAGCTCATTATGTCGCGTGCTTCGAGAGGTCGTTCCCCTGCTACGTCGGCTGATGGCGCGCCTCCCTCTTATGCTGGTGAGCTATTTTGGCATATTTGGAGAATTTTACAAATTAGCCCCTTTTTCTTGAAAATTTGCAAATTAGTCCTTTTACCCCACGTTGTTCTCCTTGGTGAGGTAATCGGGAAGAGCCTTGATTCTCCTTGGTGAGGATCGACGCTTTAAAGATATGTTTTGCTTGGTCAAAACCATATCTCAAAATAAAGGGGGCGATTTGAAGCTACATTGTGCTTTATAAGGCAGGGCTATATTGTCAATATACCCTATCTTGTAATTGCACAATGTGGCCAAATCGTCTCACCCTTTATAAGGCAATGACTCTATCTTACCTATTTGTAAGATGAGTTCAACTTCCTTTTATAATTGAGACTAACAGATGTTTAACTGTTTATTTCCAGTGGGATATCCTTCTGGAGCGTTCTCATCTCACGCAGTGTACGGGCGTCGTGGCGAGTACTATTCGACTTCCGACGAATTTTTCCCTATTCCAGTTACCCCTCAGTTCGTTTCGAGCACGTCGACTGAGGTTGCCCAAGTGGTGAAGGAAGGTGGGCACCGAGCTCTTCGACAGTTGATTACCGACGCACCTTTCGTGAAGGACGCCAGTTCTATTCAGCCTCTTCGGAAGAGTGATTTCTTATTTGGCGACTCTGTCAAAGACCCGGATGCCGTGTTTATTGAGGCCGAGCAGTGGTTTCATAAAACTGGCAGTGGCTTCATATATTTGCTGAAGATTCCTCGGCATCGTTCATTGACTGAGCTCAGGCGTCAAGCTGTAACACGGGAGATGTCGTGGCGCTTGACGGAGGAGCATGAGAGCGTCCATTGCGGCTACATCACTCATCAGGCATTCCCTGGCTCGAGCAGGAGTTATGTCACCGGATTGCGTCCTGGGTATTGGGGCTAGATGCACCACCACGTAACGAGTTCCTTGCCACTGCTTCTACTTTGAGGAATCGTCTCGCTGCGCTAGGACGGAAGATGCCTGCGACGCGTCACAGGATTTATGGTTGGGTCCATTCTTTGGACAAGTTTTGGTGGACCCGCATGACGACGTACGTCTTGAGCCGATGGGGCGAGGAGTTGCACGCTTGTGGCTTGTATGCAGCCGTTCGTGCCACTATGTATGGCTTGCCCGTCAGCGCTAGGCATTTTTGTGCCTTGTTCGAGCTATATAATCCAGATTCGAACACCTTTTTAACCAGGCAAGGGGAGTTGGGCTTGGCTCTTCACGAGATGCACAGGATTTCTGGCTTACCCATGGGACAGATGTTATATCAGGAATACTTTCCTTCCAACCATGAATTGAGTCAGCTGAAAGATCGTATGCCCGATCGTTATGAGACTCTATGGGATCTCACTTGTCATTATCATATTTCTTTGGCGCAGTCTGAGCCTTTAGCAAAGAGGACCAAGGTGTCCATGAGTCTGAAGCAGTTTGCCAGCTATTTGTTCAAGAATCTGGAAAGTAATTCTGGCGAGGCTATTTGTGAGTTGGCTCCACTTACTCCCTCAGGGGTGAACAGTCTTCTGAAGAAGATTGATGCTCATTCTTATACCACCAGCAGTCCTGAGGGTAGCTTTCCTGCAGGGACCAAGTTCAAATCATTCTTATGGCATGCAACAGCACCGATTCGACCGATGACTCTTCTTGCCGGTTATCTCACTATTTGGTTGAAAAAGTGCGTGGTTCCATATCAGTCTGGCGACGTCTTGCCCTTGGAAGTGCTCTACCCAGCAGTCCAGCTCGCCTACAAGAAAGAACTTTCACTTCTTCCGGTAATGGTAGCTGACATTCATCGAGGACTTCGACAGCTTTCTAGTGCCTTTACACGGAAGGAAAGTGATTTGTCGGGTTAGATTCCCACCATTAAGACGGAGCTCCCGTACACTTACTTGATGGCTTGGTTCGTCCTTCACCATTCGGATATGATGTCGGTACCGAGCATCATGGACCACTCCGTTCCCCTATTACAGTTGCTCGAGAATGGCAAGTGGGAGGGGCGCGGATTTTCTGACGTCAGACAGCAGCTACAGGTCCACAAGTGTTGGACATTTTCCACTTGCTTTCCGTAGTTCTCAGGCCGATACGACGATTGTTTGATAGACGAAGAGAGGCCAAGGGAGTATCGCACGCACTTAGACATCGACTGCTTCAACTGGTTAGTGAACATTAGACCAGGTTATCTGACTTTTCGGGTGAGGGACCAGTGTTTCATAGAGCCATATCTACCCTGCCGATTCGCTCGTCAGTTTGGCTATGATTAGCTTTATGTCGGGAACCCTCGTCAGCAGCCTCGGGCCCACGGCGGTCTGGTGGATGGTCTCCGTGCTTGGTTGTGGACCGTGACTGGCTGTACTGGTGCCAAGTTCAGTCTCTCGAGTGCTGATCGGCAGTTGAACCTTACTTTCTTGAGCTGCAAGAAAGTAAGGTACATCTACCATCGACAATACATCTTTTAGATGGTACACAAAGGAATTTGTGCATCCTCTAATCGTCTCTGTACTTCTTGCTCCTTCAGATAACTTGCAGGAGGCGAACGAGGATTCTGGAAATAAAGAGGCTAATGCACCCGTGAAAGGTAACTCATTTCCATTGGTTGTAGTCTCTGCATTCTTCTTTGGTACTTATATTCTCTTGTGTCAGACTTCTCGATTGATGATTTTGACGAGGAAGGCCTGTTTGCGGACACTCCTATGATTCGCTTCATGTGTAGTTCTCCTCAGATTGATGACCAGTTGCCTGGAGACATGTTTTCTGAGCCCACATTCCTTGAGAACCTTGAGGGTGGTTCCTTTGAAGGTATGTGCCTCCTCCAAGTTAATTATAGGACTAGCCAATTCTTGACTAATGCAGCTATAATGTGATGTTTCTGAGAATTCTGTTTTGTGTTTGACAGGAGCTTTTGCAGAGACCGATCCTGTTGAACCGACTGCGAGACCAACTACCTCAGTTGATACCTCTGTAGCGGTTACACCCCCAGTATCCCCAGTGCCTCAGGAGGGTATGAATTAAGGAACCGAGGATGTTATTTATTTCCTCCTCAAAACATTTTTTTGACGGATTTCTCCTTCTTTGTGTAGGGTCTACTTCTCGGCTTCATATTCTTGTGAAAGAGTTGCTATCAGACGACGATCCGGAGAAGATCGTTCTCTGCATAGAACTTCGCTCTTTCTTCTCCTTCGTGAATGCTATGATTGGCAAGCTCTTCCACGGTGGACTTTGCCTTCGCCAATTCAAGCCTTACCTTAATTCCAAAGTCAATTTGATAAGGGAAGCAGGATATCCAGATTTGGCACAGGCTATAGTTGATGACCTCGATTGCCTAGATCATGAGCTTCAGATGTTCTGTGAGCTCCGAGATGCAGGCGCTTCCTTGTTTATTGCTGCTGAGCTGGATACCCACTTACAGTCACTGCGCGAGACTCAGATTCTTGCTAAGCTTGAGATTCAGATGCAGCGAGACCGAGTAGATCGAGTTGAGACCGGCCTTGCTACTAGATTATCTTCACTTGCCGAGCTTGACTTTTCCATTACCTCTTGCGAGACCAAGATAGACCGGCTCAGAAGAGAACTCCGCGAAGAAGAGGAGACTTTGGGTATTCTTCAGATGACGAAAGCACAGGATCAGCAAACCTGCACGGCTTTGTCTGATGAGTTGCAGTCCTTGAAGCAGAAGCTAGTCGAGACAGAGGAGACTGCTGCGAAGACTTCGACCGCCACCGAGGAGTCCATTAGAGCTGAACTTAGGCAAGCTTATGATGAGAAGCTTTCTAAGATCAGTCAGCAGATTTTTGGTCATAGTTTTGATGTATGATTTTGTTTGCTGAGTACTTTGACCTTTGATTCCTTTAGTGAAACTGGTTTTCATTTTTATCTTTATTATGATTCGTCATTCCGTTTGAAATGATTGACCATAATACTCATAGGATTTTTGGCAAACCCTCAGCCATCAACGGGTTTGATGAGCCTTTACTGACTACCGTTTGAGTTGGGCTAGCATGCGAGTTGTTTAAATCCGTTCGCATGTAACGTTACGCTCAGAGATTAAATTCTCTGAGACTTTGTGCTATGATGTCGAATACATAGACTTCGCCATTGTTATGGGAATAGGCTACCCGACGACACGTGTTAGGTGTTGGCTTTAGGATTTTTGGCTAACCCCCAGCCTTCAACGGATTTGATTAGCCTTTACCGACTACCGTTTGAGTCGGGCTAGCGTGCGGATTGTCTAAATCCGTTCCGCACGTGACGTTAAGCTAAAAGAGTTAACCCTTTTAGTGATACGATATTGAATACGTAGACTTCGTCTTTCTCCTGTGAAAAGACTAAACAGCAACGTGTATGAAACGTTGACTCAGGATTTTTGGCAAATCCTCAGCCTTTAACGGATTTGATTTGCTCTTACCGACTACCGTTTGAATCGGGCTTACATGCGGATTGTTTTAATCCGTTCTGCATGTGACGTTGTGCTAAAGGAATGAACTCCCTTAGACTTTTAGCTACAAATTGGAATATGTAGACTTTGCCATTGTCATGGGAATAGGTTACCCAGCAACGTGTATTAGACGTTGGCTTATCCCTACTTAGGCTTCGGGACAAAGGTCCCCAGAATCAGGCTCTGGTATCTTTTTCTATGGATAAAGACCAAACCGGCGACGCGTGTTAGGCGTCGGCATATCCTTTCTTAGGATTCAGGATGAAATTCCCCATACGTATGAGGCATGGATTTTGGTGTTATTAATAACAACCTGCCACAATGTTGAATATACGGACAGGTGTTCTTTTTAACGGTTAAGAACCAACCGGCAGCGCGTGTTAGGCGCAGACTTATCCTTACTTAGGTTTCAGAATAAAATACCCCAGAATCGAACTCTGGTGTCTTCTTCTTCGGAGAAAGACTAAACCGGCAGCGCGTGTTAGGCGCAGACTTATCCCTGCTTAGGTTTCGAAATAAAGTACCTAGGATGAATCCTAAATTGATAAATTTTGGAAAAAGGATCGATGTGGGAAGGAATAATTTTATATTCTATTCCCCAAACAAGGAAGGAAGAATTTTATATTCTATTCCTTGATTCTGGAAAGGAAGAATTTTATATTCTATTTCCAGTGCAAGAAGGAAACTAGAAGTGGGATTTCCACTCCGAGAATCCGGAAGATCTAGATAAACTTACCTTTTATAGGATTGGTTATCTGATCGAAAGATGAGTCCTTCGTTTATCGAAGTGAAATTTCAACTTTAGTTATGACCATGAGAAGGTTTAACCAAAGAGAAAAGAAAGGGAGTTCTTTCGTTTATCGAAAGGGGACTCCGAACTGAAAGTGGACCTCTTGTTCATGGAAAGAGTCAAGAGGCCCAGAAGAACATTTTTTTTGTGGACTCACTGTCAATTGGACTTGATCAGTGAGGGATTTTGGTGGTGAAAATTAATTTGGGTTATCCTCTAGAATATTAAGTGTAATATTCTTCAAGGAACTTTCCGATAAATGAGTTATTCTGAATGTACTAGGGATAGTACTTTTTCAGGAACTTCCCATTTATTGGCATTAATTGCCTGACGCCCTCTAGAGAAATAAATCGATAAGCGCCATTTGAATAGACTGTGTCTATTACAAACGGTCCTTCCCACTTGGGTTCGAATTTACCTTTCTTCTTGGAGTTGAGGATTATTGGTCGGTGAGCAGCGAGGACCAGATCTCCTTCCTTGAAGCTTCTTTGGCGGACTTTTTTGTCAAAAGCCCTAGATATCCTGGCTTGGTAGAACTCGATGTGTTGTTGAGCTTCCAAACGCCTTTCATCCAACCTCTCAAGTTCTTCGAGATGTTTTTGATGCTGCTCTTCGGTCGTCATCTCCGTTGCGAGAGTGATCCGAAGGGACGGGATTTGAATCTCCAACGGTAGCACTGCTTCGCATCCGTATACTAACGAATACGGGGTGGCTCCCGTAGGTGTACGTATGGTGGTGCGATAAGCCCAAAGCGCTTCGCCGAGTTTATCGTCCCAATCTTGCTTATTGGTTTTCACGAGTTTTGACAGGATCTTGATGATCGTCTTATTGAAAGCCTCAGCTAATCCATTAGCAGCGGGATAATAAGCCGTTGACGAAACATCTTGAATTTTGAATTTGTCACAGAACCTGATGAAAGCGTTGTTTATGAATTGCGGACCGTTATCATGAATGATCCATCTCGGTACGCCGTGTCGGTATATGACATGATGCTTGATGAAGTTGATGACGTTGTTCGTCTTCACTTCCTTAAGCGGAATTGCTTCAGCCCACTTTGAAAAGTAGTCGGTGATAGCGAGAATAAACCGATCGCCTTTGACTGAAGGGGGAAAGATAGGACCGACAATGTCCATACCCCATGTCTCGAATGGCCAGGATGTGGTCGACGTGTGTAACCGCTCCGGTGGCTGGTGCATATAATTCGCATGCACCTGACAAGCGTGACATTCTCGGGCGTACTCGATCGCGTCACGAACCATTGTTGGCCAGAAATATCCCATTCTTCTGATTCGATCATACAGCTTGGGGCCAGGCTGATGCGCGCCGCACTCTCCTTCATGTGCTTCCTTGAGAACTTCTTTTGCTTCTTCGTTTGAAAGACATCGGAGGAGCAAATCATCATACCCTCGACGGTATAATGTACGGGTCTCGGTATTGTAAAAGAACCGTGGTGCTCTTCGGCGAATAGATTCTCTTTCTTTTATATCCTCCGGCAAAATGCCATATTGGACATAATCAATGATGGGAAAGCGCCAATCTCGGGACTCAGACCCGATTTCGGTTGAGTTCACCTCCTTGGCGTTTATGTTTCTATCATCCTCCTCTTCGATATCCATATCGTATATGGGTATACAGAGTTGGTGTGATCTTACTGTGACTAGCAGTTCAGTTTCGGGCGGCTGCGCGAGTGATACTGCTAGTGCTGCCAGCGCATCCGCATAAGCGTTCTGAAGACGCGGTATGTATTCGATGAAGAATTCTTCGAACGAATCTGCCATTTTGACGGCCTCCTGATGGTACAGGATCAGGTCTTGGTTCCTAACTTCATACTCTCCACGGACTTGGTTGACGATTAGCTGAGAATCCCCGAAAGCTTCGAGATATTCGACCCCCAGCTCCTTGGCGAAACTGAGCCCAATGAGGAGCGCGTTGTACTCTGCTACGTTATTGGAACATGGATCCGTCAGTGAATAAGCTCGGGGCATAACATGCTTTCCCGGGGAAACCAAGACGACTCCTACCCCGGAGGAGACTCTAGAACATCCAGGGGTTATTGCCTTATTGACTGCTCTCGAAACACCATCAAAGTATAATTTCCATACTTGTTGGTGTGATGTGGTATTAACCTCGTGGGTTTCATCTAGCAAGTCATCATATACTTCAACCGCATCTGTTGTCGGGCTTGCCACCAAAAGATCACAAATTGCTTGTCCTTTGACTGACTTCTGCTGTTTGAAGTGCAAATCATACTGGGACAAGAGAAGAGCCCACTTCGCTAATCGCCAATTCATCGAACCCGGTTGAGTCATGAATACCCGTATCGGATTAATATTAGCAATGACGTAAATCGTCTGGCCGACCAAGTAATGTCGCATCTTTTGCACTGCGAATACCAATGCGAGACATTCTTTCTCGATCATCGGATATCGAGACTCGGCACCTATCAAGGTCCGACTTAGGTAATAAACTGCCTGTTCGTGACCATTATCATCGTCTTGTGCTAATAAAGCACTTATCGAATGGTTCATCGCCTTGATGTAAATCAAGAACGGTTTACCTGATTTTGGTGCAACAAGAACAGGGGGATTCATCAGATATGTCTTGATATCTTCGAGCGCTTTTTGGCAAGCATCGTCCTAAATAAATGACACGCCCTTCTTGTTTAGCTTAGAAAATGGTTGGCACTTCCCAGAAAGATTTGAGATGAACCTCCGGATGTAAGCTAAATGCCCTTGCAATCCTCTGAGTTCTCTTAGATTTCTCGGGGGTTGCAATTCATTTATTGCCTTCACCTTATCAGGGTCAATGTGTATACCTTTAGTGGTGACGACGAATCCAAGGAATTTTCCGCTGGACATTCCAAGGAAGGATTTGGTAGGGTTCATCTTCAATTGATGACTCCGCATGAGATCAAACATCGTTTTCAAGTCTTTGATGTGATCTTCTTTGTTGCGGCTTTTTACCACCAAATCATCAACGTAGCATTCAACCGTTTTCCTGAGGTGCTTCTGGAAAATCTTAGTCATCGCTCGTTGGTATGTGGCGCCTGCGTTCTTCAGACCGAAAGGCATCACCGTGTAGCAGAAGACACCGAGGGGCGTTCTGAAGGCTGTATGTTTCTCATCATTCGGGTGCATCTTGATCTGATTATACCCCGAAAAACCATCCATAAAGGACATTATCTCGAATCCGCACGTATTATCGATGATGACATCCGTGATTGGGAGAGGAAAGTCGTCCTTCGGACATGCTGCATTCAGGTCCCTGAAGTCAATGCATATCCTAATTTTGCCATTCTTCTTCATGACTGGGACAATGTTGGCTAGCCAGTCTGGATGCTGCTCCTCTCGGATAAACCCTGAGTCGATCAACTTCTTAACCTCTGACTCGATGGCTTCCATAATTTGCGGACGAAACCGTCTTTACTGTTGTTTGACAGGTTTGGCATCCGATTTGATGTCGAGGCGGTGCATCGCCACATTGGGGTCGAGCCCTGGCATGTCTTCGTAGTTCCAAGCGAAGACGTCGATGTATTCCCTGATGAGGGCAATTAATTCCTCCTTCTCATCTGGAGGAAGACTATCACTGATGAATATGGGCTTTGGGTTAGCTTCATCGCCCATATTAACTTGGGCTATTTTGTCCTCTGTGGGGGGTTCCCTCTGTTCAAACCTATCTCCATACTGCAGGTTCAGATGATGGACCCATGGGTCTTCCCACGTTGGCACTTGATTGTCGTCTTCCATCGTAGATGGATCAGCTAAAGTCATGTTGGACATTAGGGTTTTGAATACTTCCCCCAAACTTGCATCGGAGTCCCATCCCGAGGAATCTGCCGAGTATCCATCCTTGGCTTTGTTAGCAATTTGATCGATGATTTGCCAACCACATTCATCATCAGACGAGGAAACATAGCCTAAGCCTCTTTTGTGACGATAATAATCATCTGGTTTCCCTTTTGGTACATATGCCGCTTTGACTGGGATACGAGAACCTCGATCGAAGTACAAACCTTCTCCGAGCGTGAAGTCGTACCCTTGTTTTTCCATGAGCGTGCGCGCTTCCGGACTATACTTAGATAAGTGCAGACCAGATTTGTCATCATCTTCATCTTCTCTTAGGAAATGATCTGGCAACGGAAAATTCTCTCCTTTACCATAAATCACTTCTTTTTGTCTCCCTCTTTTGGCAGGAACAATCTGGGTTGTTCCGAAAGAATGCTGGGGGTGTTTCTTCGTTACATAAGATGATCGGAGCGGCATACATAAATCAGGATTATCGTCTAATCCTTTTATCGCATCATCAAGAGACAAGGAGTACTCTAAATCAGCTTTTATTTCAATATCGGCAAGTTGCCAGTTACAACCGCCATCTGACGATTGTTAATCGTCAAGATTGATTACAAAGGGTACAATGTCATTTAAAACAAAACCGCCATTGTAATCGAATCCGGCCTCGGAATCAGCTTCTTCTCCGCTGTCCGTGCCCTGGACCGATGGTTCCGTATCGGATTCGTTACCATAAAGGAGAGAATCAGTGAAGTAATTCTCATACCCTTTGAATGGTTGCTTATCCGCGACCACCGTCCTGACCCTTCCATCAGTGTTAACATATTTCAGACACTGATGTAAGGTAGAGGGAACTATAATATTACTATGGATCCAAGGCCGACCCAGTAGTAAGTTATAGGATGTCTCAGCATCAATCACGTAGCACGTGACCTCCGTCTTCAGATCGCCCATTTGACACTTTATTCGGATTTTTCCCAAAGGCCTTGACCCGCTGGTGTTGAATCCGTAAATTACTGTGCCTGTAGACGCCAACTTGCTGACTGGAATACCAAGGCTATGCATTAAGTGAAGTGGCATAATACTCACAGCGGAACCCGGATCCACTTGGATTCGGTTGACTTCGCTGGAGCCAACGTACCCGACGAAGTAGAGGGGTCGATCATGGTTTGAATTCTTCGTCTGCATGTCCTCTTTGGTGAAGGTGATGCAGGGAATGTTCTTAGCTGCCACATTGCACTGTTGAGCTAACAGTTCTAGTTCTTCAGGCACCGGCTTAATCCGAGTGAGAAACACTTTTGAATCGGCTAAGGCTTCTTGCAAGGCCTCTCTAATCTCCTTAGACAACCGCAGCAACTCATATAGTGTTATCCGCGCTGGGATATTGGCTAGCTGAGCCATGATGTCGAAGACACACGGAGTTTTCAAACTCTCTGGTTTATCTTTTCCAATCGGACGACTGAAACGAGACTGCTTCGGATTTTGAACCTCCTCAGGCCTCTTTTCTTTTTGTTTATCTGCCGGATGTCGTCGAGCCTCCTCAACCGATTTAGGAACCGTAATCATCCCCAGCTCTGTGAGAGTTTTGGATGGTCCCCGTTTTGTCACCCCTTGCTCAGCTAATTGATCACCAGGAGATGGATATTTGAAGTGATACTCATTTCCACTCCGAGTCGCGAAGACTTCCTGTTCTTCGTCGGAAAGCGGGAAAGTGGAGATTCTTTCGTCATCTTCTCCTGGGATAGCAGAGACTCCAAAGCAAGACTTTCCTTTCCCTTTTGACTTCTTCTTGGATGACGATCCGGCCCATTGTTCATCTCCAATCAGGTCGGGGTGCACCCAGAGAATTTTGCCGTTTGGGGCTGTGTGTGGGACAAGTCCCTTTTGGCGCTGTCCGTGCAGGTCGTCATTTACCGTCTTCATCCCGACTTTGGTGACGCGCTTTGGCTCGAACCAAGCTGTAGGCACTGATCCAAAACTGATTGACACTGCGTTTGCTCCCACATTCTTGGCTGGTTTTGGGGTTATGACCCCTACGTCGATCAACGCCTGGATCTTGTCCTTGAGGTGGTAGCAAGACTTCGTTGGGTGGTGGACCGCTCTATGGTACGCGCAGTACTTCGGGTCCGTCACCTTGCTGGCTCCTTCATGATCTACAATCACCGGCAGCTGGATTTTGTTGTTCTCCAACAAGTACTTGAAGATGTCGGGAACTTCATCATCCTTGAAGGAGTAGACTTTGGGAAACTTCGGCTCTGAAGATTTTTGCTTCTGTGACCGTTGCTGCCAATGCAGCTGCGACTGTTGCGGCGCTCGTTGCTGCTGCTGTTGCTGTTGCTGAGGTTGTAATTGAAACGTTTGGTTAGGATCAATGGCATTAGCATGAGCTTTACCTTTTCCCTTCGGGTTGAAGTTCTGCTTCGGAGGATTTGTTGCCGGTTGGCCTCTCTCCGCCTTCTTTCTTTTGAGGAATCGCTCAGCTTGCTCCCCTTGAACCTTCAGATCCTTCCATATCTTGGATGGTACTGTGCCCATTGCCTCCAACACGTCCAGCGAAAGGTTGTTATGGCAGGTCTAGAGGATGAATTCCTCAGTGATCGGGTCCCGGCAATTCATCGCTTTGTTCCGAAACCTCTTGACGAAGGTGTCGACTAACTCCTAATTCTTCTGCTTCTCATCGAGTAACGATCCGATAGAGATCTCGGTGTCATCGTCAAAGAAATTCGTGAGGAACTTAATCTCCATGTCGTCCCAGCTGTTAATGCTACCTGGCTTGAGGCGGCGATACCAATCGAAGGCGGCTCCGCGAAGAGTGCCAACGAATGACCGCACCATCAAAGGCTCATTACCAGAGATTATCCCCAAGTGCGATTTGAAATAAATCAAATGCTGAGTGGGTGAACCCATCCCATTAAACGGTGTGAAGTTAATTAGACTGAACTTCGCCGGATATGGGATTGATTCCCACTCTCTTGGGTATGGACAAGGAATGCCCGTCTTTTTCGTCTCTTGAGCGGAAATCAATGTATTGATTTTGCTCTCGAGGTTTTTAATTTTTAGGCTTTCACCTGTGTCTTCACTAGCATTCTCGTTACCACCCCCTGCGTTGATGGGAGGGTTATTGGCATTACGAGTTTCATTTGTGTCTTCATCTTCCAGGTTGTTCTGGTTAGGACGACTTGGTTCGCCTTGTTGGTTCCTCAATGCTTGGATCTGTTGGTCATGCATCTCTCTCATGTTCTGCATGGCCATTTGCATTTCAAACCTAAAGCTTTCTTGTTGTTTGGCCATGGCTTCTTCGAGCATCTTGGCCACTTGCTCCGCGCTTATCATGAATGACTCGCGGGGCTGTCCTTCGCTGGACACAGTATTGTCAGACGCAACCGCTGAGCTGGCATCTGATTCTTCGTCTCCCAAAGGTACTCTTATCCGAATCCTACCATATGTTGCACGAATGATGGCTCCGGATTGAAGACGAGTTACACGTCGGGGCACCTCTAGAATCGCCTCGGGGTTATCCTGAGCCGATGTTCCTTTGCTGGTCATGTTGGCGGTGACCCTTGAATGTTCACCGTCTTCGACCATCGTTCTTCTTCGTCGGAAATGCCTAGTCCTTGGCTTTGGCGTTTCAATGCTGAGTCTTTCAAATACAAAAACTCTTTCGGGGACTGCCTTGGTATAGTTGCACTCAGACAGTACCGCCCGAATGAGCTTTGAACAGGGACACTGAGTTTCGAGCCTTCGAGGGCTTCTCTTCCTGGTTTTCCTCGTGCTCCCGTCACAATAGTACAACTCGTCAGCTTGACGATCAGAGTAACCTATCGTGTGTTGACACGATCTCCCAGGTATAACGTCATCGTCATCAGACGACAACGTTTCCTTCTGAGGCTGAATTGCCTTCTTTGGGCTTTCTAGAGTCACGCGCATCGAAACGCGCCTTTGTGGGCGTGGATCTTCAGCGGGCTCCTGCACTTCGATGCGCAAAGTTGTGCGCTTGGGTGCCACGATTTTCTCCAAGTGTTGAGGGTTGCGGTGACCCCCAGCATGTTGAGTCGTTTGGGACTTCTTCATTGGCCCCAACCGTTCTTGGACTGGAGCTTTGCCTCGTTCTTTGGGAAGTGGACCGAGGCGCTCCAAAACCGATTTCCACTTCTGGGACGATCCTGTGAGATCTCCCTGAACAGTTGCGGAAATCACCGGCGATTTGGGTTGATTTGCCGGATATCGAGCCTTCGGAGGCTGCAGTTGTTGCTCCTTAGTCTGAATCGCTGCTTCAGACTTCGGCCTCCAAACCTTACGAGTTGATGGTGACTCCTTGGCCACCTCCTTCTGTAGCTTCCGACGGGCTTCTTCAGCTCTGGCCCGTGCTTGCGCTGATAATGCGCGACGTTTGCGGATGCGCTCCTCCAATGTCGAGCGATTCCATTTGACACGGACCCACTCCATCGTTGATGGCTTGGAAGAACCACCCTTCATTTGTTGTTGAGGCTGCTTGCCTCGTTTGCTCTTTAGATCCGCGTTGTAGCGGACCCCGTCAACAGACTCCATGGCCTTTGCGAATTGCTTCGCGAGGCGTTGACGCTGCCTCTGGCGAGCTCTCTTAGAGAGAGTCACCACGCCTTCAATGGCGGATTTGACCTGCTTGGAGGCCAGTGGAACTTCACCCGACGCAACTTCGGCGTCGATCGGGGTGAGGTCGTCATTGGTGGCTTCAACTTCTTCGCACCAACGGACTTTTCTCCTGGAGGAGAACTTCTGGAATTTCTTGGACTTATGGGGGGAGGTTGATCCAGATGAGAACACGTACTCCTCGTACTTTTGCTGGTCGAACTCATACTCGACCTCCTCCACGACCGGGATCGAGATCCGCGGCTGCGACGCTCCAATTTCGGCAGCGAGATTGGTGGCTCCCACTGTGGTCGCCAGATTGTTCGCGGGAAAAACTAATGCTTGTTCGCGGGAAAAATCGTGTCTTTCTTCATTGATATCATTGCCATCTCAATAACTGTTTATCGGTTACAAAGATCCGGTCTTTTTATAAAATCCGGTTACAATGAAAATCAAAAATAAGAAAAAGAAAGATTACAAATTTTATCCTTGTTTGCCAAACGAATCGCGAGCTCCTGTTATGCGGTCACTCGCTTTGTGGGTTCTTTGCCTGCGCCGGGGTTAATCCGTGGACCACCGCGTGATCTCGATCCGGTCGGATCTACACGATATGACGGGTACTATTCCACCAAGGGAATAATAGCCGGGAGGGATTATTTCACCAAGGAAACAACCACTCGATGCTCGGGATCTAAGAACCAAGCTTAGATCCGGAGTGTGATCGTGTAGATCTCAGATCCGATTCCCTCAAACTCCTGCCTTATTTGACGTTGACGATCGCCGGGCACCGGATCTGGAAGTCCAAGCCTTCAAAGTTGAGATCTTTTTTTAGATCTGAGTCTTCAATCCAGCAGGGCTTCGACTCCTCCAAAATCCAACCTTTGAACCAAATGAGCACAAGTCCTATTTAAAGGCACTCAGAACTGTACATTTGCACAGTTCTGTGCCTAGCCACCCCAGGCCGAGCCACCCTGGGGTGGCTCGGCCACCGAGCCACCTCAGGGTGGCTCGGCATGGGCCGAGCCACCTTGGGGTGGCTCGGTTTCGGCCGAGTTCCCCGGGTGTTGTCCGTTTCATCCGTCGTTCGGGTTCCGTCGTTCAGGTTCCGATTCATTGTTGATTTGGACTTTGATTCGGTTTGTGGTTGACTTGGTCTGGAATCGACTTGTTGACTTGATTCCAAATATGGCAGTTAATCCGCTTCTGATTTCGAGTCCGAAACCGATCTTGATCCGATCGTGGTTCATCCGAGTTCGCTCTTGTTTAGATGACTCGTTGACTCCTC
>BQKN01056540.1:0-14403 GCA_022839385.1 Asparagus kiusianus
TGTGCGTCCCAAATTCTCGACGCAGAGTTGAATGTACAAGTGACCTGCGCGTCTCTAATTCTAGAACGCATGCGGCCCGTGCGTTTTCAACCTTTGTCAAAGGTTTAACTCTGCGTCTCAAGCCTCAAACGCAGAGTTAAGGTCCATAACGTCAGATCAGGCGAATGACTCGTTCAAACACTTGTCGAACGGCTTTAAAACCGTTATCCCACGTTCTGAGGGATTTTCGCCCACTTAGGAGCAGATTTAGGGATTGGTTATACCCCTAATCCTTATATAAATAACCGACTTACTCAACTGAGTAAGGGGGTTGGGTCGTGATTGGTGGATTGATCGGTTTTCAGCAACAAAACCGTAGAAGGTTGAAGGAGCTGGCATCAAAAACCGCCTAAGTTCAACAAATCTCGGCAGTTCAACAACACGAAGAAGGAGATCTTTTGAAGATAATCAAATCTCAAAGAATTCCTTCATCGGTGGAGAATCAACTTGGCCATTAACCGAATCTTCGGTTCTAACAACTCTGTTACAGAGTTCCAACTCACTCTGAGTTCTGAAACTCATTTAAGAGTTCGTGATTAAGCTTGCAACGCAAGTTAATCATATCAAACCAGTTATCCGGTTCTCAACAACTCTCTTTAGAGTTCTCAACTCACTACGAGTTCTTTACACTCATCGAGAGTTCTACACCGAATTCATCACACTAGTCAATCGTTCCAGTGAGATAGTACGGTCGGATCGTCAACGGAGAGCAAGTTCGACGCGATCAATCGAAGGAAGCACTCCATCGCTACCAAGAAGAACCCAGTCTTAAACAAAGGGGAGAATCAAATCCATTCTCTTCTCTTTTGTAATCGAAATCCAAATTGTAATTGATTTTGAGAGAATACAAGTCAAATTTTCTTTCATTGTCTTTTTACTGCAAATTTCCAACAAACAAAAGATGGCGACTCCGCTGGGGACTAGCTTCTCTGATGAGGAAGTGGTGGCGCAATCCGACGTCCACCTCGCCGGAACCACTGTCGAAACTCTCGTCGTAGAGTTTGACCAAGCCAAGTTCGAGGAAGTTCTCTCCTCTGGGTCGCTTAGCCCTAAAGCTAGGCATGATACCCACAAGACCTCTAAGGAGGTCCCCACTGCTGCTGAGATGCCAAAGAGAGCTCTCTCTTTTGGCCAAGACCTTAAACTCGCTCTGCGAGTTGAAGATTCCTCCCCCGTATCATTACGGCGCATAATAGGTCAAAAGAGACCTATGTCGGAGGAAAGCCCAATCAACGCCGACGACGCTGCGGCCAAGGCGTTGAAACAAGCGAAGAAAAACGCCGCTCGACGGAGGAGAAGATCCATGCGGCGAGCATATCTGCGGAATAGCCGAACTTCGGCCCAACGCAAGAACTGCGTTTCTGAAAATTTGCCCGAACCCTGCGTTTCTCCTCCAGAACGCACACTTCGTGGCAACGAACCTGACTATGAGCCTCGGGTTATCCAGCTCAAACGCGACCCTCAATGGCGCGTTGTTCAACCCAGACGCACACCTCAGAAGTGCGTCCCAAAACGTGACCCCCAAAGGCACGTTCAACCATCCCAACGCACACCACAGCTGTGCGTTCAGTCAAAACAAGACCCCCAGGGGTTTGTTCAATCATCTAAACGCACACCTCAAGGGTGCGTTCAAACAAAACCTGACCCTCAGGGGTCTGGGTCATCAACCAAACGCACATCACAAGTGTGCGTTCAAACAAAGAACGACCCTCAGGGGTCTGTTTCATTATCAAAACGCACACCTCAAGTGTGCGTTCAACCAAAACAAGACCCACAGGGGTCTGTTTCAACATCAAAACGCACACCACAAGTGTGCGTTCAATCGGGACAAGATCCACAAGGATCTGTTCCGTCAGTAAAACACAGGCCTCGACCTCGTGTTTATAAACCGAAGCGCGACCTTCATGCTTCGCCTCAAGAACATGACACGATCCGTCAAGTTCAAAAAGGACGGCATGGATTTAATGTTCATGTCCAACCCATTCAAAGGCAGGGGGTTCCATCTCCATCTTCACAAAACCGTTCCCAGGTCTCTGACTTGCGTGAACTACTGTCAAGAGGAAGGCCAACACAGCAAGTGGCCCATTCTTGTCAGTGTGAACGGCTCATTTCCGCTGTTCTATCTGAATGTAGTTGTTGTTCACCCACGCCTAGACAGTCAGTGTTTAACAGATTAACGAGTGTCGTTAGGCCTCCCAAACGACAACGACGACAGAAGAAAGCCTCTGAAATTGAATATCCGGAGGTCATTATCAACATGATTGGGAGAGGAAGAGCTTCACATTCTGATTCTGACGAGTCACAAAGAAGTCATTCCCTAACTGTTAGGGAAATTTGTGACCAGTTCGAAGGAGTATATCGGAATACTCGGACTCGGACAGGAGCTATTCGCCCGGTTGACTATCAAAAGTTAGCCAGAGGCGTTACAACAAGTGATGAACATTCGGCAATAGCCGAATCTCAATCTTCCAGTTCTGTTGGAGCACGGGAAGTTTCTGCCCACATGACAGGGAACCCCGAAGACATAGCCAAAAGAGTAGACGAACATCACGTCATACTCCAGGCGCAATAAGAGACACTTCTCCAATTGAAGGATATGCTGGCCCAGCTTCTAGCAGAAAAGGCCAAAAACCCGAATCTTCCCGGAGGACAACGTCAAAGGGAAAGCAAAAAGCTCACGAACATTCAGATCGTGAGACTCACAACTTGGAATCCTCTTCTGAAGGTGAGAAGGAGGTGAAAAAAGAACTGCATCCTCAGTCCACTAAGATGGATGAACTGGAGGCTCGCCTCAATGCAATCGTCAACAGAAGTGAGCTCCGTGAAGAAGGAGTGGTGAGACCTTATCCTGCTGAGTGGGATATAGCTCCATACCCACCGAAGTTCAAGGCCCCTACACTGCAACCCTTCGATGGCACGGGATCGCCAAATCAGCACATCTACTACTTTAAATCTCAAACTGGAGATGTAGTAGCAAATGATGCTATCCTGACACGCTTGTTCATCGGCACCCTTAAAGGGGTGGCCTTTGAATGGTTTATGAAGCTGCCTGCTGGATCTATTCAGAGATGGGTAGATTTGGAAAGACTTTTCCTAGCCAGGTTCTTCGAAGACGACACTGAGGTCTCGGTCCCGACTCTTCTTGCCACTAAACAGAGGAAATGAGAGTCTATTAAGGCTTACGTAGAGAGGTTCCGCAGCATGGCATTACGATGCCCCTCAGGTATGACTCACTCAACATTGGTTGAAACTTACAGGCACAACCTGCAGACGCAGCTCCTTACCCAGATGGGGGTAGCGGAATGTCGTTCCTGGAGACAGCTGGTTTCGCAAGGAGAACAAGCTGAAGAGATTGTTGCTAGGGTGAAAGCCGAAGAAGCTGCACAGCCCAAACCGCAACAACAGCAGCAACGTAATCAGAACAATGCCCAACGGTCTAAAGGAAAAGAGACCTTAGCAGCTGATTACACGAGAGTACCGCCTCCCACGAATCAGGGCAAAACGCCTAATAAGCAAAAAACGCCCAAACAATATTCCTTCAAGGAGGAGCACGTGGACACCTTGTTCCAGCTGCTGCGGAAAAATAATAAACTACAGCTTTCTGAAATCCGGAAGCCGGATGAAGCAGGGAAGGTAGATGACCCTAATTATTGCCGCTACCACAGATTCCTGGGTCATCCTACCCGGAGATGTTACATCTTTAAAGATATTCTCCAAAATTTGGTGGACGCTAAGGTGCTCACTCTGAAGCCTGAGCAAAAGACGGTGTCTACCAACATGATAGCAGTGCAGTTCGGTGACTTCCCACCAGTGGCAACCGCAGATGGCGTGGTCCCCATCCACAAGGGTGAAATGCACTTGAAGAATACTGACTTGTATAGTCAGAAAGACAAGGGACTAGTACCCCTTACTACTCCAAAAGGAGAGATCCTGTGGGTTCACCCTGATTTGGTTGGAGATCAACAGTGGACGAACACCTCATCCAAGAAGAAAAGAGGAAAGGCTAAGGCATCCAACATGATTAGCCCCTCTGTTAATGAGAATGATGATTTGCTCAAACCGCTTACCGACTCAGAAGATGAGAGGATCGTTTTAGCGGCATATCCAGAAGGCAACCCCGGCACTCGGTCAGGGAAGGCTTACTTGAGAGACTACAACCAGAACCCTCAAGAAACTGAAGAACAGCCCCAAGACGCTGGGGGTTCTGTGCCAAAAAAGCCTGCCGATAAAGGGAAGCAAAAGGAGCTCCGGTTCAACAGAAATCTCCATCAGGAATCCGGAGAATCGAGTGCTCCATTTCAATTTAATGTCATGGCGCAGCTGGCCAACATACCGGCCAGAATTACATTATATGAGCTCCTTAAGTTGTCAAAAACTACCAAAGAAGCTCTAATCGAAGCTTTGAAGAATACGGAGAGCTTCATCACACAAGTTGCTCCAGTTCCCGAAGTTTCTGAAGATCAAACTTGTCGGCAATGTCTGTAAGCTGCAAGAAGCCTACATTGTATATCGTTCACTCAAGAAGATATGCAGGTTAAACACAAACATGACAGACCTTTGTATTACACGGGATATATCGGATCTTCCGAAATCAGTCGTGTCCAGGTTGACCCGGGCTCCGCACTCAGCATCATGCCTTATAGGGTCATGCAGGTCTTAGGGATCCCTATGCACAGGTTACACACTACCCAGACCACCATCTTCGGGTTCAATGCAAATAGCACTCGATCCCTCGGGAAGATAAAGCTCAGATGTCAAATTGGAGACCTCAAGTCCGAGGTGACATGCTACATTATAGACGCGGACACTTCCTACAATCTATTGTTAGGAAGACCCTGGATACATGCAAACCGCATTGTCCCGTCTACCCTCCATCAGGTCATGAAATATGCCAATGATGAAGGAGAAGTCCGAACTCTAATTGCAGAAAAGTATCCCTTCCGAGGAGTGAAAAACTTTCACACAGACTCGGTTTTCTACCTGGAATCCCAGGAAAAAGAAGATGCAGACAGTGGCAATGAAGCTGACATTGAGCCAGATCCTAAAGAAGATTGTCCGTGGGAATTGAATTTAGATATAATGGGTCAAGATGAGGGTAATAATAATGTACCGAGCGAGGGCGAGTGGTGCATTAATGAAGATTTTCTTTTAGCGTACTTGCCTGATGTGTCCTCTAGTAATGAACCAGTAGAGAATAATTCTAATGCAGGTATCGACCCATGGCACACACTGTGCACGAAGGCATCACTTGCTTTGCCTCTCAAGTCATCCTTCGCCTCGGATGAAGAAGCAGAAGATGTGCAGAAGGCTTTCTTCAAAGTCCCGTCCAAAAGGAAAGGGCAGAAGCCAATCTGCTTTGGTAAAGTCAAACCCGAACAACTCAAACGAGGAAGTTCGGAGGAAAACGACGGAAGCCCCCAATTCCATTACCATGAACCCAATTCTATACACTTAATGAAACGAATGGGGTATAACTTTAATGAGAAACAGGGTCTGAATTTCGGAAAAGGTAGACGAACCCCAATCCGAATGTCTCTAATCCCTATAGGAAAGCCTCCAGACTATTATCAAAAAACTGGAAGGGGTTTAGGTTATGTCACAACTCCCCCTGCCTCAGAAAATGATATCAGTAATTATCTGCGTCAGGATCATTCATCTGGAACATCTTCCTGGGAATCCGATGTCAGTGTCGGACCTTTCTTTAAAGGTCTGACTGTAAACATGGCTTCAACTAGTCACCCTGATGAAGATGCAGGGGGTGATGAAGAGTTAGTCGAATCAACTGACGATCCTTGGATCAAGCGTCTTAACATCTTGTGGGATATGCGCTTCGAACAACGCGAACCACCCACTGAAGATAAGGTGATCCAGGTCAATATGGGAGACGAGTCTGACCCCAAACCTATCTTTATAGCTGAAGACCTGTCATCATCCGAAAAAGAAGACCTTATATCTCTCATCCGAGAATATATAGATGTCTTCGCTTGGAATTATGAAGATATACCTGGCCTTGACCCGAAGGTGGCCGTGCACCGTCTCAACATCGATTCGGATGCAAAACCCGTTAAACAACAACAACGCAGGTTTCGTCCAGAGATCATGGAGTCAATTGAGTCTGAAGTAAAAAAGCTTATAGACTCAGGTTTTGTCAGGGAGGAACAACACCTGGACTGGGTGGCCAACATTGTTCCAGTTCCTAAGAAAAATGGTAAGGTCCGGATATGCATTGACTTTCGCGACCTTAATGTAGCTTGTCCGAAGGACGAATTCCCGCTTCCTATCACAGATGTTATGATCGATAACACCTGCAGATATGAAAGAATGTCTTTTATGGATGGATTCTCCGGGTACAATCAGATCAAGATACACCCGGACGACGAGAAGCATACCGCATTCAGAACACCGCTGGGGGTGTATTGCTACACGGTAATGCCCTTCGGCCTGAAAAATGCAGGGGCAACGTATCAACGGGCAATGAACACCATCTTCCATGAGTATCTGCGAAAGAAGATCGAGTGCTACGTTGACGACATAGCAGTGAAAAGCCAACATAAAGGTGATCATCTTGCAGACTTGAGGACAATGTTCGAAATTATGCGGACACATCAGCTGAAGATGAACCCTATAAAATCATTTCTTGGGGTATCAAGTGGAAAATTCCTGGGATTTATCGTCATATCCCAGGGAATTTCTCTTGATCCAGAGAAAGTACGTGCCATTCAAGACATGTCACCTCCGAAGAATCTCAAAGAGCTCAGAGGTTTGCAAGGTAGATTAGCCTACATTCGAAGATTCATATCAAATCTTTCTGGGCGCTGCCAGCCTTTCTCTAAGCTCATGAAGAAAGGGATATCTTTTGTTTGGGATGCTGAGTGTCAAAGAGCATTCGAGGAGATTAAGAGATATCTCACTCAACCGCCAGTTCTCGTGGCCCCGATATCAGGAAAACCGTTCCTGTTATATGTGAGGGCCATGGACCATTCTCTCGGAGCTTTGTTAGCCCAGAACAACGATCAAGGTCAAGAGCAAGCCATCTATTATCTGAGCAGGACTATGATGGGAGCCGAACACCGGTACAATCCGGTCGAAAAAGAATGTCTCGCCTTGGTATTCGCAATTCAAAAGATGCGACATTACCTAGTTGGACAAACCATTCAGGTCATCTCTAAGGTGAATCCTTTGAGAGTTCTGATGACGAAACCATCATCTCTGAATTGTCGACTAGCAAAGTGGGCTATTCTCTTGTCACAATACGACATGCAGTTCATGCCTCAAAAGGCGGTCAAGGGTCAAGCATTGGCAGACTTCTTAGCCGATCACCCAGTATCGGGAACGTCTAAGTTGTATGAAGAGTTACCTGACGAAGTCGCTGAAGCTTGCGTCATCCAGGAAGCTACGCAAGTGTGGAAGTTATTCTTCGACGGCGCGTCTAGAGCAAACCCTCATGGAGCAATCACTGCGGGAGTAGGAGTAGTATTAATCTCTCCGAATGGTCATGTAATCCCAAGAGGATTCTCCCTAATCGAACCTTGCACCAACAATGTAGCGGAGTATAATGCTCTGCTATTAGGAATGTAATGTGCCGAAGAACTTAATGTTCAGAACCTTGAAGCTTACGGTGACTCTCAGCTAATCGTTAATCAAGTCCGAGGAGAATACAAAGTACGCCATGAGGATTTGATCCCATACTACTTCGCGGTGCTAGAACAAGCTCAAAGGTTCGAAGGTTTCTTCATCGAATATGTACCACGAGCTCAGAATGCGTATGCAGATGCTTTAGCCTCCTTGGCAACTTCATTAGCACTGCCACCGGAAGTTGAAACAACGATTCCAGTCATGGGACGGAGATTATGTTTTTTCAAGATTCCCATAGAGGAAGACCCAGACGAGACGACGTCAGGAGAAGTCTGTATGGCATTTATGGAGTTTGAAGCTAGGGATTGGCGGTTCCCCTACATCGACTATGCCCTGTATGGCATTCTGCCCGATGATCCTAAGGAAGCGGCTTCTATCAAACGAAAGGCCCTCCGATTCTATTACGATGCAGTTTCTCAAGTCCTGTATCGCAAATCACACGATGGAGTCTTACTTAGATGCCTTTCCCGAAATGAAGCGAAGGAGGCTCTCAAAGAGGCTCATGACGGGTTGTGTGGAGCTCATCAGCCCGGAGCTAAATTAGGAGATCGCCTCCGACGAATCGGTTATTATTGGCCGAAAATGTTTTCAGACGCGGTTGACTATGCTAAACATTGTCACGCATGTCAAATTCATGGAGACTTTATCCACCAAGCACCTGGAAATCTACACCCCACGTCGGCGTCCTGGCCTTTCGAAATGTGGGGTATGGATATTGTAAGACCGATTTCCCCTCCAACGTCCAAGGGACACCGGTTCATTCTGGCTGTGACCGATTACTTCTCCAAATAGGCGGAGGCAGTCCCGTTAAAAGAAGTTAAGACTTCAAATGTAATCAAGTTCATCAAACATCACGTCGTCTACCGTTTTGGAGTACCACGACGAATAGTTCACGACAACGGGACGCAATTCGTCAGCTTTGGATTCCAGAGATTCTGTGATAAATTCAGGATCCAAAGTGTTGCATCTACGGCGTATTATCCGCCGGCAAATGGTCTTGCAGAAGCATTCAATAAAACCATAGTAAAGATTCTCAAGAAATTTGTCTCCAAGAGCCGACGTGATTGGGACGAGAGACTCGGCGAATGTCTGTGGGCCTACCGCACAACGGTGAGAACCCCTACACGAGCTACACCATTCTCTTTGGTATACGGCTGTGAGGCGGTATTGCCATTAGAGATTCAGATTCCTTCTCTGAGAATCGCGGTGGCAACCGGATTAACAGAAGAAGAAAAACATCAATGACGTCTGCAAGAACTCGAAGCCTTAGACGACAAACGACTCAAGGCTCAGCAGCAGATTGAATTATATCAAGCCCGTATTTCCAAAGCCTACAACAAAAAGGTTAAGGAACGGATTTTTAAGAAAGGCGATCTGGTTTTGGCCAACAGACGACCCATGGTGATGACACACAAAATCAAAGGGAAGTTTAATCCTAAATGGGAAGGGCCATTCGTAATAGATTCAGTCTATTCGGGTGGAGCTTATCGCCTTATCAATCAAAAAGGAGACAGGCTCATGATGCCAATTAATGGGAAATTCCTTAAGAGATATTTTTCGTAAATCATGAAGCCCACTTCTTGTTCTTGTAAATTCCAGCCGAGTCGGGCTGGGGGTTGCCAATTCATAATGCATTTCGGGAATAAATTGTAATTTGTCTTGTATGTCGTCATGTTAACATTACACCTCTGACGATTGAAGTTTTCTGAAGTTATTCTAAATACTAGTGAAGAGAATGTCAGTTGCACTTATGACTTTCGTTTTATTCTTCGTCATCTCGAATTAAAATTCAGCAAGAAGAGATAATGAAGACTAAAATGATATCGTTTTCATTCAACATTACAAATTTACGTACAAAAGTGAAGACGATTGAAGTAAAAGCGATACACAATTATTCTTTAACAAAAAGAAGTGCAAATCCTAGGCGTTGGGATCCATCAGCTTAAAAGACTTGAGCTTGGATTTTAAAGTTGATATTTTATCCTCACGAGCCTTCTTGACTCCTTCTGTTATCTTATTCTTGAGTTCCTCTTCATCTGGTGCTGCTGCTGCGAGCTCTCGTCTAATTTTATCAGCGGTGGCAAGTTCGTCGCAATAACCTTTGAGGAGCCCGTCACAATAACCAGCAAAGCCTTTGAAAATTTCCATACCGTCGGCGAGTTGAGCATTTATTTGCGGTATCTCAACGCCAGCACGAGTAAGTTCTGTTGCTTTATCCCGGAGACCAATAGTAAGATCGCCCATGTCGCCTTGTGCCCGGAGAAGTTCCTCACGCAAGTGAGCAACACGAGATTCTGCTTCGGATAAGCTCTTTTGAAGAACCTCTTGCTGTTGCGCTTTTAAAGCCTTAGCCTCAGAGAGAGCTTGATCCACTTCTGGTCCTATATCGTCGCGTTGTAGCATGGAAAGGAATTCTAATTCATATTCCAGAATTATGATTCCCTCGTGACAATTTTCGGTCCATACTATATCCCCCTGGTCCCTAATCTTGGCGACACACTCTAGCAGATGGGGTTCAAAGACCTTGAAACTCACGTCTCCGAGACTGGCGACGTCAATAGTCATTTGCATCCAATGCTCTAATTGTTCGATAAGCTTTCTCAAAGTTTCCGAGCTTGGGGGTGGAGCAGTTGGATAAGTAAAACAATTCGCATAATCAGTGCGAATGGGACGTTCGACAGCTTCAGAAGACGGTCCTTCGGGCATACTTGGTGCTGGATCCGGGATGGTTAACCCCTGCCCAGCTGCCGTTATTTCGGGACCAGAAGGAATAGCCGGGAGTATGGTCTCCTCTGTCTCCTCAGGAGACGCAACATGTGCCGACTTGATGGCATCCCCCATCAACTTGGACTTTTTGGAAGTCTTAGCTGCAGTAGGTTTCCGCTTGCGTATTTTCTTGTCATACTTGGCAACCTCATCAGCAGTAAGAGCCTTCTTCCCTGATGATCTCAAAGAGCGAGACTTAGGAAGAGGTGCACTCTCGAAAACTTCTTTAGTGTCCTCTTCTTCAGAAGGTTTAGCAACAGGTAATTCCTTCGGGATCTCTTCGATTCCAGCTGCCTCTCGCTCGCAGGACAGATAATCCTCAATACCCGGTAATCGAGTCCTGCCAGAACCACTTCTCGACTTATAAAGCCCCCGGATTTCGTTTATACACGAAGTGTATATATCATATTCTGGGATTTGAGAAGCCTTGTCAAACCAATCGCGAAAATCCGCCACAGTGGAGCAGCTAGGCGGCAAACTAGGCAAAGTGAATTGCGCATGGGTTCCTCGGGCGAGGAAGAAATACCAAGCACGGGCCCCTTCATATAAATTTCCAATATGAGCTAATCGCGGGTTAGGGTTGCCAACATAAAGCTGGTCATACCCAAATTGTCGAGCGAAGCGCGAAGGAATATAAGGCTCAATTATGCATCTCTCGCCTAATCGAAGGACCAAGTAGCCCACTCGGATGGCAAGAAGCCATTGGAAAGTTCCCATGTTTAAGAGTGAGGACCCCTCAAAAACCACATCACCAAACTTCGGGCCTTCTTCTTCAGCCCCGTCGAAACAAGGGCGGCAGCAAAAAAGATCATAGTTGTTTTCCAGAGATAAGAGTTGTCTGGCCCGGACTATATACACAGTCGTCCATGTGGCCGACTCAAGCCTCTGGGTGAAAGGAACAGAAGTTTCATTGTCATGCACGATCTCCGTCATTAACGAGGGACAATGCAGCACGAACCAAGCCACTAGATAAGTATAGGGCATGGGAACACGGGGTTGAAAAGTCTTCCAGACTTTCCTCCCGGCAATATTCATCTCTTTGACATCAAGGAGTTCTGAGGTCAAATCTCGTAAGCCTCTCTGCAGGCAGCCCGTCATCGCAGGGAGAAGACTTAGTGGTTTCCCATAAGTTAGGAGAACAGCGGGATAAACTACCTCAACCAAGATTGATTCTGTCGGTCTTGACGGCACAACGCACCGTTTCAACCATAGCATCAAGAAACCAGCAAAGAGTGCCATGTCAGAAATGGGAGTAGCGGCTAGATGATGAAAGCTCTCAAACTCACTGCCAGCTTCGAACCCATCTTCTAAATGTTGATTCTTATAAACAGCCTGAGGAGCCCTGATGCGGGCTTTAATACTCCCAGCGGAGTTGACAGCAAGACGGGTCACCTTAGAGTCTTTCTGACCCAAGTTCTGAAATAAGTAATCCGCCCAAGTAGTATGCATAAGACCACTCCCGCGCGTTCCGGCAACTTGAGCGCAGATATGGAAATGACACATTAATTCTCAAAAAGTGTCATAAATTTCCGGATGAGCAGTCTTTAAGATGGATAGTTCCTCAGTGGTGGGGACAAACTCTTCATATGGCGCTTGGCCAAAAGATAGTCCCGATATCGCATGCATCTCGTGGAGAGCAAATCCCAACTCCCTAACAGGTGTGAAGAAAGTGCAGCTATCCGGATTGTACCGCTCCAGCATAGCATAGAAGCAGGGATAGTTCTGAACAATCCCGCGTCTCGTAGCCCGTACTGATATCGTAAGGCCAGACTAAGTAAGAGGCTCCTTGAGTTCCTCTAAGACAAAATCCACCATCCTAGTCCACCAGCCGTCCTCTCCAGAGAACAACCAGCCTGGAGAATGAAAAGCTTGTGCAGGGAATTCCCCGTGAGAAGCAAGAAACTGGCGTATGAACATGTTCGCTGGAAGAGGCGCTTCCCGACTAAGTTCTTTCTTCTCAAATCTACCGGGTCTCAAACCTTTGAGCTGCCCGCCAATTTGAACACGAGAAGATCGACCAGATCCAAACGATACATTCTCCTTCTCTTTGACAAGTTCGAAGGCCAGACCCCTGCGACCACCAACACTCAGGAAGTAGGAAAGTGGGTACATTCTCCTCGTACTAGGAAGGACCAGTAATCGATCATCGACTCTTCGTAGCATCCGGGAGTCCTCTACACACCCAACTTGCCCATCAGCAGATATATGATCCCCGAACAAAAATGATGGTTTGACAAATTGATCCAAACCCGCAGGAGTTTCCAGATCCACATCGGTGATCAGAGCTCTAAGAGTGGAACTCCCAGCAAACCTAATCAAATGTGCCCGCTCCAAGCTTGAGAAAGTGCACAAAGGAATTTCTCTGCAAAGACCAAAGGCTTTCCCCACTTCTGGATCATCAGTGTAGTTGAAATGCTGCTCCGGTAGAAGTGGCATATTGGGAAAAAGCACTGTAAAATCAGAAGCAAGGGTTAGTAGCAGAAATAAATTGCTAATACGAAAGACAAATTCCACGTGTCAAGAGTTAAATACAGGGGACAACCCTTGTAACAACAGTTGAACGTAGATATTTGAACGCAGAGATCAAACCCTGCGTTATCAACATTTGAACGCAGAGGTTGAGCCTTGCGTTATAATATTTAAACGCAGAGGTCAAGACCCGCGTTCAAACTTCATATCCGAACATAAGAGTCTTAACTCTATGTTTCCTTAAACGCAGCCTTAAGTCTGCGTTTTCTTTTTTAACGCAGAACCCCAACTCTGCGTTCCCAATTTTAATATAGAGACTGGGCTCTAAGTTTCTTAAACGCAGAAGTTTAAGTCTGCGTTTCCAATTTATAACGCAGAGCCGTAACTCTGCGTTTCTGATGAAAAAACGAGTCATCTTCCTCGTTGATGAGAACCCATCTAGGGTTTACAAAGAATTTGTCGAAACGAGTTGTCATGGCCGTCACCTACCACAGCAACGGGGTCCGTGTGACAGCGACAACAATGCCGAAGCGCTCATCAGAGCAGCGGCATCACCGGTGTTCTCAGCCGGCGACGCCTCTGAAGCAGCCTTAGCGGCCTTCTTAGAGCCCGAGCTCATCCTCCTAGGCGCCATGAGTGAAGCTGATCAGAGAAGACGGAGTTCGTCGGAGAATCGATCGAAATTAAAACGAGAAATCTCGTTCTTGGAACTAAGCAAGGCAAAAGAGTCAAATGACTCTTGATGTGACCTTACAAGGCCTATTTATAACAGCCGTCGGGCTGTTCTATCGGCTCCGGACTCTAAGAAAGAATCCCAACCGAATCTAAAACGTGATTTTTCACGTTAACAGATAAAGTCGGTTAGACTTTAACGCAGAATTCACCTCTGCGTTCAATTTCTTCTTTTAACGCCAAGTCTAGACCTGCGTTGTAATGGTTCTTAACTTTGTGTTTCGAACCTCTAACGCAAGAGTCGCTATTTGCGTTGCGATTGTCCTAAGCAAAGGACCCACCTTTGTATTGGCAAATCATGATACTTACTTCTTAAGTTCATGACCCCTTTTAACGAGGCATTGTTAAATCTCTGTATTTCCTCAGCAGAATTTAAATCTCCGTCAAGTTAATATTACAACTCAGACGAATGTCATCCCCATAGAGTTTGAATTTAGCTTACATCACCGTAACGATAATTCCTTTATCAAAATCCACTTATCAATTCTCATCAAGAGAGTGATAAGTCTCCAAATCATACAAATCATGATTAATTTACTAACTCTTCTCAATGGAGTAGTAAATATCTAATTTATCGGCTCTACTTCATAGAGTGATAAAATTCTCAAAATCTTGTTCAAATCACAAGTATTGCAGATCATCACTCCGATGATAAATCACTTAGCAAGTTTCCCCTGCGAGACGCTAGGTCCCCTTAGATGGGTTCAAAGCACATCAATATTCTTCTTGTCACGTTAACACTACACCTCTGACAAAAATCCT